>VDFB02358205.1:0-19047 GCA_007258455.2 Sequoia sempervirens
ACCATCTCTCCCTCCCTATCCCCTATCAACTCTCTCTATCTCTCCACCTCTCTTCCTTTCTCTTCCCATATCTCCATCTCATTTCTCTTCCCATATATCTCTATCTATACTCTTTTCTCCCCATCTATCTCTATCTCCCCATATATTAACTAAGAATTCATGCAAGCATGCAATTGTATATGTTGGTAAAACTATAATAGTGTTTTATTAAAATATAAGTAACACTTATCTTTCTAATGTCAAGCCTTCTTATAAAAATGGTGTTTTATTAAACTATAGTAGATTATTGTCACCACTCTTCATTCAACATGAAATGCCAAATGTAGCAATTGCTTTGTTGCTTTTGTCAAGTTTCATTAACCAAGCTATTTAATGGGTTGAATAAAGTTGTGTTATGACCCATCATCTCTTTAAAATAATTAGAAAATATTAGCGAGATCAGGAAGGGGAGAAAACTAAACTCCTTCAAAATAGGGGTAGTTGTGGGTTTTTTGGTTTTCTTTGTATACTATATACTTAGTTCCTCTAGGATAAATCAGTCACTTTAGATCATTTTCTTAGTTGTTTATCCTAACTAATATAGAGTAAGATTTTTCATTTTAATTGACTACTACATAATAGTTTATGTTTTGAAAGAATTGTTTCCATTCTTTGTAGTTTTTACATTGGAATACAAATCATATTTAATTTCATGCCAATATACTTCTTTCATAAAGATATTTGTTTGAAATAAGTGCTTCATAACTCATCTAATCAAATCATAACCTATCAAAAGGCAATAGGAATTTTCTAAAGAAAAGAACACTTGAATCTAATCATAAGTGTATGGCCTCAAGAAATTTCCGAGCATCCACCTTAGCAATAACAACCACCGATGACTCGTATGTGCAGGATCATGATGGGCCAAAAAGTGGCAACATGAAAAAGTAGCATTTTGAACTCACCAAAAAAGTGAAAATCCCGAGTTGACTTTTTTTTTGGGTTGGCTGTCAGTACATTGCTCCATAGTGTTGATGGTATTTTCTGCACAGCAACAACTCAGAAAAAATGTAATATTCTATCTCTCTTGAAAGGTTATTTTCAACTATAAATCGCTAAAAATCACCCCAAGGTCTCTCAGGTGTTAGGTCATAACAATGCATAAACAACTCAGATAATATGTGAAATGCTGGTAATCACAATCGGACCTTACTACAAGCAAACTGTATCTTTCCACTTATCAGATCTTGCAATTTGATGATCTTAAATCCTAAATCTAACCGGATAATAAAGAAATAGCAAAAGACAAGGGTGCAAGGATTGAATAAAATCTAAACTATTCCTAGAATGAACAATGCAAATGACAGATATCTGGAATGGACCAATCTCAAATAACCAGTTCCTGATCGACCCACAATGCAATCTTACAAGAACGGTGCAATCTTCTATGGTATATATATTTTCAAATCATAGACATGCATCTACAATCGAACTTAAGCACAAATAAATATTCGGTCCAGGTTGACTTCACCAGCCTACTACAATCAGATAGTTACTGGGAGTATAGACCAGAGATTGCTACAAACATCATTCACCAAATTAAAACTAATTTAATTCTGGATATTAACCCTAAATCTTCAAGCAATTTAAAAGATAAAAGAATAGGAACCATGCAAGATGGAATAACACAAAAGATTGCACTAGGAAAACCACAACGTCTTCAATTGTATTAATCACCAAAATGCTGCAACAATTCCACTGTTCTGATACAGTATTTGCTTCAAGAAATTGAATACTATTCCTATTACAAAAATACTCTAGCTTTTGCTCTTTTATTTCTACTGTCTCTTCTAGCTAACCCTTACAATGAGGCAAGAATGCCCTTTATAACAAATCTCAAAACATGTCGGCCCAGCCAAACATTTACAAAAATAAAAAAAAACTGCCAAAATAGGTCGGCTCAGGAAGAATCAGACTAAGGCACACATTAAATGCCACCATCCGGGTCGGCCTTGACACAATCTTCAATGCAGCCCCGTCCAATGCATGCCCTATGATAATAGGGAAGCACAAATCTCAAAATAGGCATTAACTGCCACTTCCCTTATCCTTCCTCTGAACCGATGACCCTTGGACCCTCAAGAATATTTCATCCAACGAGGGGACAGGTGGCAGAGGTAATACCCTAAGTCGGCATTTAATGGAGTCAATCTCCTTTTGGGACTGTTCAACAGTCTTATTCCAATCTTCCTTGCTGGCCAGATACTTATCCATTACAGCCAAGTAGGTAGCTGCATCATCAAGCTGGTGGCTGGTTACAACACTTTCCGCATCAGGGGCATAAACTTCATGCCACCACTCCCTCAGCTGTTCCAGACTTAGATATTTTGGGGCTATCTTCCTCCTTCCAGTCATCACCTCAAAGAAGGCAATACATCCATCATACACTGCGGTGAGATCCCCATCAATCTATTTATTTCTTTTTAGGATCTTCTTCATGGCCTTCTGCCTAATCTGCAGAGCCTCAAACCATTCCCAAGGTTCATCCAATCTGGAGGAAAGAAGGATTCCATCTGCCAGCAATTGATCCCGACCATGTCCCACGATAACTCTTGATTTTTGCAACAAGAGGTCCATGTCCTCGTTATCCTGGGACAGTACATGTTCCAATAGTTCCTTAGCCCGAACTGCATCCTTTCCAACCGACAGAATGTCCTTGATGGTTTCATCTCCCTTTGCTTGCACATCCTTCAGCCAATCCACTGTAGCTTGGGCAGAGGTCTTCATTTTCTCAATCTCAGAGATAGTTTCCTTGGGCAGAAATCTGGGAGTGGCAGAAGAAGATGGATGGAGGGACTGCAAGGGTTTCATTACCTCCTCCAAGCATTTCCTTAACCTTTCATTTTCTTTCTTCAATTCCTGCTTGGTCTGGGTCTCCTTCCTCAGCCTGCCAACAATTACTGCACTGGACCCTTCAAACTCTTCTATATCCTGCTCCATGGAAGCCGGTCCAAGGTTAATAATTTGCACATTGTAGTCTTGACCAGTAACTTCTTCTCTTGTCTTATCCGCGGTAGGAGTGGCAATGTGGATTACCCTGTTATTCGCTTCATCTCTTTCCACCCTTGAAACCACCTTTGCTGTCTTCCTTTTCTTCCCCTTTCCAATCTTTGACAGCATTTCGTCCCAGTCCAAGGGAGTATCCTCAACAATCACTTGTTTCTTTCTTGCAAGCTCCTTTTCTAGCCAGTCCGGGGCTGTAGGCTCTACCGGGATTTCTTCTGTCCTTATTTCTTCTGGCTATTCTGTCGCTTTCTCTTCTTCTTCTGCAGTTGCCTTATCCTCCTCTTCCTCAGGGAGCTGCTCACCTAGATCGATTTCTTCAAGCTCCATCTCTGGCCGCACTGGTGATGGGGTCCTAACAGGGGCGTCCCCTGTGGATTCAAACCCTTGTATGGGTAGAATCGGGCTAGTACATACACCACATATGAGGACATAGTAAATCCTTTAGTCTCCAAGACATTCCTTAGTTGCCTGTCAATTTCGGAGCTAATAAGCCCAGCCCAGTGATAATTGGTGCCTTGTTCAATCTTGCTAATCACGTGCACCATCCAGTTTTCCAATACTCCAGCAGTCTTCAACCCTGCCACCCTGCTCAGAAATGTTATTGCATCATAGATATGTGATTTGAATTTAATCCTATGCAATTGTTTGGGCAGTTTAGAGTGATGCGATTTCGGCTTCTCCAACCAGGAGTTAATCATCTGTTGAGCCTTGGCTGGCTCATTCTCATAGTATGTTTTGGCCGTGTCTATGTTTAGAGCACATACAGAAGGTAGATCCGGCATGTCGAAAGCTTGTGCAATAGAAACAGGACTAAAGTTCGCCAGAACTCTTCCATCGGTACTAACCACCCTCTGTGTATCAAAGTCATACTGCCTGGCGCACTCAAGAATCAGCTCATAACATTGAATTGCCGGAGGGAAGCCTGCCACATGCACCAGTCCGGATTTCATCATTCCTTGCCTCAGGGCTGACAGATCCTTCTCCTGTCGTCCTCTGTTTGAACTCTTCATACCTCCAAGCTCCCACATTGGTATCAGATACTTCAGACCATACGGAGGATATCCTGCTCTCAGGAAGCTGGCCCTTCATATCCAGTCTCAATCGTTCTGCCTCAGAAATAGATGACCCCTCCGAGCCACCCTTAGATTTTCCGGTAGCAGCCCTACTTGGTTCGGCCTGCATTCACAAAAGACACCATTAGTATTCAATTATTAGGTGTATTCCTATGCAAAAGGTTAGCACAAATCATATAAATCAATCAAAATCCATCACAACTGCTAATCCTTTGAAGATCTGGGAAAACAACGAAGTCCGGGAAAATATCGCAATCTGGGAAAATCTTGTCGGGGCGGAATTTCAGAGAAATCCGACCCAGACGAATTCCTGTCGCCAAGACATGATTAGTCAAACAAATCGTTAATACAACCAAGAATCATTAGATTATCATGAAATTCATGCATTGGTAACAAGAAATAAGCATTTAGTGTTCACTCCATCAATCCTATCCCTGAAAAATCAAACGGGACAAAGCCAGACAGGAAAACCAGAAAAATCCAGATGGGGCGGATTTTCGCGGACAGTTCAAAATGTTTCGGGAATTACCCCAGCCCACGGAATAAGCCTAAATCGGGAAAATCTGAGAGCGGAGGAATTCCGCGGGGACCTTGGAAACCCGATAATCGGCGAAACGCGAACCAACAACCAAATGATCACGGGATCTACTCTACCCGAGTTCCAATGGTCTCAAAACCGACGGTAATCAACAAAACTCAGAATGCAAAGGATTTCAAATTCTCGAAGGCTCTCAAAAGACGAATCCCTATGCCAAAACAACGATGCCCTAATTTAAATAACCAGACCTCTACCATTAAAACCAGGGGAACTCCAAGATTTAAAATATCAATCAACGATTAACCTAAAGCACTCTGAATTCTCACAGGACGGGGGTCAGCGTGATACAAGGACAAGATCGCTCAACTATAACGAATTTTCCGCACTAGGCAAAACACCGAAGAAAACCCTAACTTCGCACAATATGGCGGATTTCGCACTAGGAGGGTAAATAATCTAACGTAGAACCCCTCAAACGGATGCACCCGTTGTTTTAATAGGCAAATACAAGCTCACAGGGCATGGGTAATATAGTTTCACCAAGAAAATGGATCAAACCCAGATTCTATAAATACGGGATCAAAATCAAGCAAGGGCCGACCTGAAATTACCATCAATCAGCACAGAAACCACTCAATCATCAAGCAAATAAATGAAAGGGGCCAACGACAACCTACCATGGATCAGAGCGGATGAAATTCGAGCTTGAGGAAGAAACCACGAAACAAGCGCGTCCTTAGCAATGAAAACTTTAAGCAGCAGGGCTCCAATCAATTCGCACGCAAGCAATCCAAAACAATCTTCAAAGCACAAATGAGAATTTCTAATCGCTTGAGCAAAAGCAAGTGAGCAGTGAAGTCAGAATGGTGTTAAAAATGCCCTAAATCCGCCCATATACTCGTCTGAGCAAAGGTACCTTGGCATTAATGAGCGACAAGACACTTCTGACAAATTCGGAAACCCGAGCCCAAACGGAATTTCGGAAAATCTCAAAATGCTGGAAACCAACGGACAAAAATTTTTGGGAAATGCAAAACCGTAAAATGGCTAAGATCGATTTTGGCAAAGGCCGGAAAATCTGCCAGACCGGAAAATCCCGGATCTAGGCAGAAACCCGAATCGAGAATCCACCAGGAACGGACAGAACCGGGCCCTAAAATCCGCCAGAGCTGTGAAAACCGGCAAACTTAATTTCAATCAATTCCAGCCTCAAGGAAAGGTTAAAGCTAGCAAGACCAACATGTCAAGACCCCAAAATGATAAATCCAATAAAACCAAAGGTCAAAAGACATCTGAAAAGAGGGTCCCTACTCCAAGTGGGGTGTGTGTGCAAAAACTGCACAATAAATGGCGACTTTGCTGGGGAAATGCTCTTGAACATTTCGATGACAAACTGGAATCAAGAACCCAGAACTCATGGTTTCAACTCAGGCATCTAGCCACCATCCCATGTTTAAACAAAGAAACCCCTAGCCACTCAAACATTCCTATACCAGGGTCAAAGTGTGTGCACATGCATTCATTACCGTCCTTTAGTTGCAACAAGAACCAGACCAGGTATGAACAAGCTACGTAAAGATTCATACTCTAAAAGTAACCTGGATAGAGCCTCACAGCCAGTCAGGCGTCCATAGCCCCGACGAGGTTATCGCTGTGATCCTCCTGAACATAGCTCTACTGTCAGCCAGGCGTCTATAGCCCCGGTAGAGATATTCAGATCCCCCTGATAAGTTGAATTCAAATTTCTTGATTTTCATATTTTCTCTCTCTTCTCTTTTTTTTTTTTTTGATATTTATTTTCTTTTCATTTATTTCCTTCAACCTGTGAACAGTGAAGTTCACACTCAGGGCTGAGAACCACAGTGGCACTAGAGCAGAAAATAATTTTTCACCTGTTCAGACCTTATAAGGACCTCTTACAACTTCAAGTATATTAAGGATTAGAAGTATAAGACCCCAATATATTCCTGTTAAAACCGACTAGAGAACCTCTGCCTTAGCATAAGGATAAATGACATAGGGTAAGGAGTTCGTACCATGGCGTCCTGGAAGGATGATTAGAGTTTGTAAAGGAGATACCAAGAACATCAGACCTGCTTTATCATCATTGCCATACAGATGCACCCAAAGATTCCAAAAAGGAAAGGAACCAAGAGCAAGAGCAACGCAAACCAAAACAAACAAACCAAAGCAAACCTACCCTAACTAAAGAAAAACAAGCAAACCAGAAAGGAAACCTACCATAACCAAACAAAACAACGGAAAGCAACCTAAACTAACTATATACAAAGCAGAGAGCTGCAGGCAGCTCAGGACTGGAAATAATATTTCAAATACTGCCCATTGACAGGCAGTGGGATATCCTCTCCCGTGAGAGTCTTCAGACGGAAGGCATTATCTCTAAGTATTTCAGCAATCTGATATGGGCCAAGCCACAGTTTATCGAACTTTCCATGATTCCCTTTCTGATCATGAGGCTTATCCCAGTATAGGACAAGGTCAGAAATTCTGAAGGCTTTGACTTTAGCCCTCCTATCAAACCATCTCTTAACTACCCCCTGATGTTTGGAAAAATTCTCAAGGGCATTATCACGTTTCTCTTCAAGGTGCAGCAGTTCTGTTAACCTAGCCTCCCTTCTATCCCCTTCATCATAAAATTGATTTATAAATTGCAAAGTTGGGATCTTGAGTTGGATAGGGAATACTGGCTCCAGACCATATACTAAGTGATAAGGAGATGTTCCAATGGAAGACTTAAGTCTGGTACGATCTGCCCAAAGGGAAAACCGAAGCTGGGTATGCCAGTCTTTAGGGTTTCTCTCTAACAACTTACGGATGACGGTCAACAAGTTCTTATTAGAGGATTCTGCTAGACCATTGCCCTAAGGGTAATAATTAGATGCAAACTTCACAATAATACCATGATCAAAGGCCCAATTCAAAAATTTCAAAGATGCAAAGGTAGGACCATTATCACAAACAACAGCAATAGGACATCCAAACCGATTAAGAATGGCTGACTCTAAGAAATCAATCACTACATCTGATGTGCATTGTCTACAAGCAAAAGATTCAGTCCACCTTGTAAAGTAATCAGTGATAGTAAGAATGTACCTGTGTCCCGCAGAAGATGGTGGGTTGATGGGGCCTATGAAATCCATACCCCATTGAGCAAAAGGTCTTACTTCAGTGACCGGTTGGAGCGGGAGTGCTGCACACCTTTCTCTTGTTGCTGTAGTCTGGAAAGTGTGACAAGTCCGTACATGTTGATGAACATCCTTGAACAATGTAGGCCAGTAGTACCCTGCCCTCAAAATCTGATTTGCAGTAGCAATTGCTGAACCATGACCAGTACCGTACTTCTCATGGAACTCATTCATCACTCTCTCAGCTTCCTGTTTCCCAAGACACCTTAAGTAAATACCTTCATGATTCTTCTTATACAAAACAGCTCCTTTCAACATGAACCCATCACTTTTCAACCACAAAGCCCGCCTCTGAACTGCATTAAGATGGCCTGGAGTTTGTTGATTCAGTAGGTAATAGACCAAGTCATCATACCAACCATCCGGGGAAACCTCTTCAACATTATAGTTCTGAACGGACAATTCAGGGCCTATTTCTGCCATGGTCTGGGTGAGTCCTTGTCCTCTTACAAGCTTCATAGGCTGGATCTCAATGTCATACTCTTGAAGCATGGTCACCCATTTAGCTCTGCGCTCACCTAATTCATTTTGCATCAGAAGCAACTTAACTGCAGAATCAGGAACAATTGCATACACCTTATTTCTGAGGATATAATGCCTGAATTTCTTTACTGCTCTGACCAAGGCATATGCCTGCTTTTCCACGCTTGGATATTTCAATTCAACATCTTTCAACGGTGCACTCATAAAAGCAATAGGATTCTCATTTCCCTCATCAGACTTTTGAGTAAGCATTCCAGCACATGAGTGGTCTGAAGCAAAGGAATAGATATAAAAGGGTTTGTTATAGTTAGGACTTACTAATACTAGAGCATCAGCAATAGCTCTTTTGATTTCTGCAAAGGCTTCCTTTGCTTCTGTAGTCCATTCTATCTTGGCATCTTGTTTCAGCATTGCATTTAATGGTTTAACAATTTCAGCAAATCCAGTGATGAACTTTCTAACAAAGTTAATCTTACCAAAGAAGGACTTCATCTCCTTTTTACTGGTAGGCGGCGGAATTCTCAATATAGCCTCCACTCTCTCAGGATCTATAGCAATTCCCTCTTCTGATATGACATGTCCTAATAGCTTTCCTTCTGTTACTCCGAAAATACACTTCTTGGGGTTGAGGGATATGCCGAATTCTCTTCACTTCCGAAACACTTTGCGTAAATATGAGATGTGATCCCCTCTGTTCTTTGAGAAAACAGTCAGGTCGTCCATATAAATGATGATGCATTTGCCTATAATATCCTTAAAGGCAATATCCATAGCCCTTTGGAATGTAGCTCCTACATTTATGAGACCGAAAGGCATCCTCCTATAGGCAAAGGTTCCCCACTTAGTTGTGAAAGCAGTCTTGTGTCGGTCCTCATACTGAACCATCACTTGATTGTACCCCGAATAACCATCGAGAAAGGACATCATCTGAGATCCATTGACTACTTGAAGCACTTCCTCTAACGAAGGAACTGGATAGTTATCTTTTTCTGACGATCTATTTAGATTCCTAAAATCAACACAGAGCCTAATTTCTCCATTCTTTTTTCTTACTGGAACCAAGTTAGCCACCCATGTTGAATGCCTGACAGGGAATATGATTCTGGCGGAAAGCAATTTCTGAACTTCCTTCTGTATTAGTGGTTCCAGTAATGCGTTGATAGGTCTCTATCTCTGTCTGAAAGGCTTGGCATCCGGCTTCAGGGGTATAGTATGGGTTATGATTGATGTATCATAAGTTTTCAAGTCTTCATAACTCCAAGCTACAATATTTGGGAAGCTGTGCAGTGCTCCAATTATCCCTCGTCTCTCTTCAGGAGTGCATACTTTGCCAATGAAGATGTTTTTGACGTTATCCTCAGTTCCCATATTATAAGTATCACACTGTCCACTGATGGATTCCTTCTTGGACTCTTGTTCTTGATCTTTAATCTTGTCCATATCAAAAATTTGCTCTAGCTGTACCATTCCCCTGGGAATAGTATTTGATTTCAGATTCAGCACACCTTCTAAATCCAGTTCCACTTCCTGAAGCTCTGTCTCATCAATGATTTGGGAAGTGAAAACATCTGTATTTGTGATAAAGTCCAGAATGTGCTTATCATCTTTGAATACCTGGAAGTTGGTAACATTATCTGGAACCGATGGCACATGGATCAATTCTACAGTGAATTTATTCAATCCTGACAGAGATAGAGGCTGCAAAGTGCTTGCTGCTTGAGCCAGAGAGTCAACAGTTTGATTCTTCTTCCATGGGATCAGTTGGATATTAAAAGCGTCAAACCCGTCAAGGTCCCACACTCTATGCCTATAATTAGTCATTCTCCTATCATGACATGAATATTGTCTCCTTACTTGTTTAACCACTAACTCAGAATCACCAAAAACTTGCAGAACCTTAACCTTCTTCTTAAGTGCCATAAGGAGTCCATGAATTAATGCTTCATACTCCGCTACATTATTTGTGCAATGGAATTGAAGCCTATGGGCTGCAAAGAAATTCTTACCTTTTGGACTAATCAATTCAAACCCTGCCCCAGCTCCATGTTTGGATTTAGATCCATCAAATCTGAGAGTCCAGCACTCAGCAGTGGTAGTCTTCTTTATTACATCCTTTGGCTCAATATTTCCGTGTGATTCTTTAGGCAATACAGGCCTCTTGCTTTCACACTCTTCCTGAGGATTTTGCTTGTCTATCTTAACTTCCTGAATTGGACTCATGCATCTCTGTACTTGTTCTACTGCTGTTTGGCATAAACAACACTCCAACTCTGAATGGGAAACATTATGAACTCTACACCAATTAGGTAAGAGTAATTCCTCAAAGCGTGTCCTTTTCCCTAGGTGGGTTTGATTCTCCATACATTGCTTGATGAATTCCCGGAAACTATTCAACGGACTGATCTGATTATTTTCAGGTTCCTTTTCCTCCTGAACTGACTCTGTCAAAACAGTAACAAGGCTAGATCCCATTTCTGCATCAATAGGCATTGTGTGCAGCATCAGTATCTCCTCTGAGTCTGATTCCTCGTATTGAGATGACAGCACGTAATTTCCCATTCCTACTTCTGATATCAGAACTTCTGTTGAAGTCTTTTGGTATTCTGTAATCATGTACTTTATTCTTGTCTCTCTCTCAATTCTGATCTGATTGGGCACTCCTTTCCAGGGAAGCCACATGTGAGAGTGATCAGTGGACACATAACCATTCAGAGCCTTCGTAAAATCTCTTCCTAGAATCAAACCATATGCATCAGGAATATCAGCTACCTGAATATTGATAACCTGCTGAATCCTTGGATTGAAGACTATCTGCATTTGGATCATGTTTAACTCTCCCACCACATTTACTTCAGTTCTATCTAACTGAGTCACCTTCTTCTGAGAATCAGCAGGTGTAATTCCTAGAGCTCTACAAACTCCAAAGGGCATCACATTGGTGGAAGCACCAGAATCTAATAAACAATTATGCAGATTCTTACCGAATATGCGCACAGAAATCAGAAATGGTGGAGTTTCTGTCTTTCCTTGAAACAAAGTAGGCTGAGTATCTACTTGAGCCACTTGAGTCTTATCCTTTTCTTTTCCTTTGTCTCCAGGGGGAAGGTTAGTCTGATTTTGTGTCTTCTGAGGCTGAGAACTAGAAATCTGGTTGATATCTTCACTAGAAGGCTTTTCCAAAGACACTGAACGTGCATCATAAGTACCCAAAATTGCCTTCCTAATTGCGGGGAATCTTAATAATTCAAATGCTGAAAGATTTACCTTTAATTTCTTGAACTCCTCAGCAACATAAGAAGCCATCTGCTCCTCGCTCATATCAGTAGAGACTTCCTTAGATGATTCCTCCACCTTATCCTTGCCAGCTTGAACAGCCTTTTCCTTCTGTGGGTCAATTTGAGCTTGTCGTTCTTTAGAAAGGTATTATCTGGAAATAGGTGGATAGGATGGATTATTGCTAGCATGAGGATCTGGGGGAGTACTGAAGTTGTTAGGAGGAATGGAAGTAGTAAAAGGACCTCCAGCTTGTGGGCGCCTATGAGGCATATCTCTCAATCCTTGTCTCTGAAACATCTGAACTTCCTCAACATAAGCTTCCTCCTGATCGAGAGGGCCATTGTCATTCATTGTATCTTCATTAAACAACTGAGCTACTTCATCTCCATTACAAATCTGATATGTTTCGACTTCCAGGGAATCAGGTTCTTCTGGTACATTTTCCTTGCTGGCTGGAAAATGAGCATGATTTAATACCAGCACAGGAGAATCATAGGAGTTGGAAGGAACAATCTCCTGTCCATTCACATTGTTCTCTACCTCATACTGAAAAATAGAGGCAGCAGTTTGGAACTCAGGACATTCCAATTCTGAATGCTGACTTGTCTTATGAAGCCTACACCATCCTGATAGGGCTGCTTCAGCCAGATATACACCGTTAGGAGGTTTGTCTTGACTGACTGGCTGGTTTGCAGATTGATTGACAACTTGATTAGCTGGCTGATCTAATGGGGTAGGGACTCCTCCATTGTTAGGTCCTGTATTCCAGGTTCTATTCTGCCCTTGTGATTGCCTCTTATCAAATCCAGATCCACTACCTTGACTTCTATCAAAATTCTGCCTTCTTTCATTATTGAACCCTCTATCATTGTTGTAACCCCTATCCTGATTGTATCCTCTATCATTATAGAATCCCCTGTCATTACGTTGTCCCCTGTCAAAGTTCTGGCCTTGTGAAAACTCTCTGTTCTGATTGGACTGCATGCCTTTCTGAGCAGCTTGTAACTGACTATTTTGATTCCTGAAGTAAGTCACCTCTAGGTTTAGCTTCTTTATCTGCTCAGCCATTTCATCAATCCTTTCTTTATTCGAGTCTACAAAAGGGGGCCGGCTTGGGTTACTCTGAGGAGGGACAGACATTGTAGCAGATCCCGTAGACTGATGTAATACTTTAGAATTTTGTAGATAAGCAGGGAAACTATTTGGCTGCGGCTGATACATGGGCTGGTTAACCTGCTATTGTGGGAAGTTCGTCATAGGGGAGACTTGGCTCATGGGATGACCAGGGTGTGACACCATAGGTAATTGAGGAACTGGGTTCATGATTGGAGTATGATTGGTAAGTGCCTAATTTACTGCTTGAACCTGGCCAGGATGTGCAACTGGTCCTAAAGAAGGTAGCGGTCCAGTCAAGTGTTGTCTCAAATCTGTACTAAGCTTGACAGCCTCTGTATAAGCATCAGTTAGGGTTCCTGGAGGATTGGGTCTCCATTTCAGAAAGGTTGCTGTTAGGCTATCCAGAGCTTCATAATAGACTCCCAGGGCAGTATCATCATCTAAAACATATGGGTCTTGCAATCTGGTATATGCACGGTGAAACCTATTATTGAAACTGGATATTAGCTCGTTGACCTCTCTCTTGACTTTGATGAATTGCAGGTATAACTCGTTGGCACTAATGGGTATTCGGAACTTCTGTAAAAAGGCAGTTTCAAGATCATTCCAATTAAGAATTGAACCAGCAGGGAGATGGTTGTACCAATAAAAGGCTTCTTCTCCCAGTGAGTAAGGAAACAACCTACAGGCAACATCCTCATGGACAATCCCTCTGTCCTTGAGACAAGTTTGGAAAATCCTCACATGTTCTTCTGCAGTCCTATTTGGGTCATTGGCATGGAATTTTGGTGAAATGCCTGGGAGTTTTGGGCATTACATTGTAAACTTGGAAGAGGCAGAATGATGGATTGTGTAAAAACCATTGAAGAAATTTTAGAAGTACAAAGGGGAGGTGGTTATGGTTGGTTAGCAGTTCTTGAATGAGAGCCTTGGGGATGGGTGTAGCCCGACCTTCTCTGGATGAAAATCTGGATGATCTGCGGGTGAAGGATGGGTGAGTGATGATTCTCCCTTTCGAGTCCTTCGCCGGCCTAGGTAGGGGAGCTATGGGCTCCTCGCAATCTTCACTCTTACGTGGTAGATCACGGTATCTCCCTAAATGTCCTGCAGATGGCATTCAAGAAAATGATCTAGTGTGCTCTATTCGAGGCCCTCCTTCTAGCACCAATGTTGATGGTGTTTTCTGCACAACAACAACTCAGACAGAATGTAGTATTCTATCTCTCTTGAAAGGTAATCTTCAACAATAAATTGCCGAAAATCACCCCAAGGTCTCTCGGGTGTTAGGTCATAACAATGCATAAACAACTCAGATAATATGTGAAATGCTGGTAATCACAATCGGACCTTACTACAAGCAAACTGTATCTTTCCACTTATCAGATCTTGCAATTTGATGATCTTAAATCCTAAATCTAACCGGATAATAAAGAAATAGCAAAAGACAAGGGTGCAAGGATTGAATAAGATTTAAACTATTCCTAGAATGAACAATGCAAATGACTGATATCTGGAATGGACCAATCTCAAATAACCAGTTCCTGATCAACCCACAAGGCAATCTTACAAGAACGGTGCAATCTTCTAAGGTATATAGATTTTCAAATCATAGACATGCATCTACAATTGAACTTAAGCACAAATAAATATTCGGTCCAAGTTGACTTCACCAGCCTACTACAATTAGATAGTTACTGGGAGTATAGACCAGAGATTGCTACAAACATTCCAAATATGAAATCACAAACATCATTCACCAAATTAAAACTAATCTAATTCTGAACATTAAACCCTAAATCTTCAAGCAAATTAAAAGATAAAACAACAGGAACCATGCAAGATGGAATAACACAAAAGATTGCACCAGGAAAACCACAATGTCTTCAGTTGTATTAATCACCCAAAATGTTGCAACAATTCCACTGTTTTGATACAGTATTTGCTTCAAGAAATTGAATACTACTCCTATTACAAAAATACTCTAGCCTTTGCTCTTTTATTTCTAATGTCTTCTAGCTAATGTCTAACCCTTTACAATGAGGCAAGAATGCCTATTATAGCAAATCCCAAGATATGTCGGCCCAGCCAAACATTTTTACAAAATAATAAAGAACCGCCAAAACAGGTCGGCTCAGGAAGGAAATAAAACAAAGGCACACATTAAATGCCCTCCACCATCAAGGTCAGCCTTGACACAGTCCCCAATGAAGTCCGGTCCAATGCATGCCCTATGATAATAGGGAAGCACAAATCTTGAAATGAGCATTAACTGCCATTTCCCTTACCCCTTTTCTGAACCGATGACCCTTGGACCCTCAAAAATACTCCATCCAACTCGGTGACAGGTGGCAAAGGCAAAACCTTGAGCCGACATTTAATAGAGTCAATTTCCTCCCTGGACTGTTCAACAGTTTTACTCCAATCTTCCTTGCTGGACAGATATCTATCCATTACCGCCAAGTAGGTGGCTGCATCATCCAACTGGTGGCCCGTTATAACTCCTTCAGAATCCGGGGCATAAACTTCATGCCACCATTCCTTCAGTTGCTCCAAGCTCAGATATTTGGGAGCTATCTTCTTCCTACCGGTCATTACCTCAAAGAAGGCAATGCATCCATCATATACTGCAGTGAGATCCCCATCAATTGATTTCTTCCGCTTCTGGATCTTCCTTATGACCTTCTTCCTAATCTGCAGAGCTTCGAACCATTCCCAAGGTTCATCCAATCTGGAAGAAGGAAGGATGCCATCCTTAGCTAGTTGTTCTTTTCCATGCCCCAAGATAACCCTTGATTTCTGCAACAAGAGATCCATGTCCCCTTTATCCTGGGACAGTACATGCTCTAATAATTCTCTAGCCCTGACTGCATCCTTTCCAACTGAAAGAATGTCCCTGATGGTATCATCTCCTTTTGTTTGCACACTCATCAGCCAATCTATGGCAACTTGAGTTGAGGCCTTCAATTTCTCAATTCTGGAGATGGTTTCCTTGGGTAGAAATCCAGGAGCGGCAGATGAAGAAGGATGGAGGGACTGCAAGGGTTTCATCACCTCCTCCAAGCATTTTCTTAGTCTCTCATTTTCTTTCTTCAGTTCATGCTTGGTTCGGGTCTCTTTCCTCAATCTGCCAATGATTACAGCACTGGACCCTTCATACTCCTCTATATCTTGCTCCATGGAGGCCGGCCCGAGGTTGATAGTCTGAACATGGTAGTCCTGACCGATGACTTCCTCTCTTGTCTTGTCTGCAGTAGGGGTGGCAATATGGATAACCCTGTTGTTTGTTTCATCTCTTTCCACCCTTGAGATTACCCTAGCTGTCTTCTTTTTCTTTCCTTTACCGATCTTCGACAACATTTCATCCCAGTCCAATGGAGTATCCTCAACAATCACTTGTTTTTTCCTTGCAAGTTTTTTTTCTAACCAGTCCGGGGCTACAGGGTCCACCCGGATTTCTTCAGTTCTGATTCCTTCCGATTGTTCCGCCACTTTCTCTTCTTCCTGTACAGCTACTTTATCATCCTCCTTCCTAGGAATCTGTTCACCTTGATCACCTTCATCAAGCCCCGCCTCTGGTTGCACTGGTGATGGAGTTTTAACAGGAGTATCTTCCTTCTGCTCAGGGAATCCGTCACCCCTGCCATTCTCCAGAGAATCCTCATACATCACCAAAGGGGAAGGGTGCTTCTCAATCTCCTCTGCCTCGAGCTCCACTGCCTCACCAAAGAGTGTCCCTTCCTGGAAGAGCTCCGCCCCTCCGCTAGTTTCATGTTCCTCCAGAATTTCCTCTTCATGTGCGCTCGGTGGAGGAGAAACAGCCTTGGATGGCTCTGCGGTTGGTGATTTTGGCGGAGGATCTGTCTTAGGCACAGTGTCCTTTGGAGATGGAGTCCTGGATCTCCTTGTGTAGACTTTAGCTTTCTCCCCTCCTGAGCTCTCCACCTCAACAACTGGAGGCTCATCCTTTGATGCCTCTTGACTCTTTTTCTTCGAGGTCCGGGTCGTTCTTGCTTTCTTTGGTGGTGGGGGAGCATCTTCCTCTTCTGCTTTTCCCAAGTCTTCCTCATCAGAGGACTTGCTAATCGTCAAGGTCTTCCACCTTCTCTTTCCTTTTGGCTTCCTCTTCGCCTCGGGTTCACCTTCTTTGGGGCCTCTGATTTTGATCTTAAAAGGGGAGCTTTTGGCAGTTTTCCCTTTGGGGTCATCTTCCCCGGATTCCTCTGAAGTAGACATGGGGCTGAGACTGCCCATCAAATTGAAGGTGCAGGTTACCTTCTCATTCTCCAGCTGCCAAATCTTATGCTTAAGCCAAGAAAGGGTGAATTTCATCACCGGGGCCATTAGATCTTCCAATTCTGTAACCTCGTCCTCATTCCAATTGATATCCCCAACCGGCCAATCCTTCACTGCTTCATAGGCGTGGTCCTGTACCAGATTTCCATCATCCTCCAACTGATCCAGGATCAGCTTGACATTGTATTGTCTGACTGCCTCCACAAGGAGCCTGGAATATCTCTTCTTTCTGGCCTCAAGGTCGTCTTTGATATTGACCCAATAATCTTCCAGGTCATCCTTATGCCTGTACTCCCTAGTAGCTTTCTTCTACGCTTCTCCTGTTATGTCAAAGTTCATCCTTTTGGAATGGAAAGAGAAACCATACGCTGCCAATTCCTCTCCTACAGTGTGGGCTGATTGGATAGAAGGGCACATTTTTGCCACACCAATTCCAAGGGGAAGTCTCCACCAAAGCCTGTCTTGTGCTTCTCTCTCTTTACCACAACATCAAATTCACAAATTTGCCTCACAACCTCCAACAAAACAAGGTGATCAGTGGGATACCGAGGCAACCTGTATGGGGCGACCAGGCATCCATCAATTCTGAGGTAGGTGAAGGTGGGGAATTGGATGAACCAAGCTCCATAGTTCTTTATTAGCCCTTTGGCCCCATCCGACAGCCTCATGTGTTCAGCATTCTGTAGCATCCGGGTGATATGCATTGTGAATGCATCGTTAGCCCTTATGTAATCTTTATGCCCAAGATGCAATTCTGGATAGACCTCGTAGATAATATTCTGTCCAAGCGTCCCTTGTGGGTTCAGACCCTTGTATGGGTAGGATATGGCTAACACATACATGATATAAGAAGACATAGTAAATTTCTTGGTCTCTAGGACACTCCTTAATTGCTTGTCAATTTATGCACTGATAAGCCCTGCCCAGTGATAATTAGTCCCTTGTCCAATTTTGGTGATCACATGGACCATCCAACTCTCCAACACTCCTGCACTTTTCAATCCTGCCACCCTGCTCAAAAGGGTGATAGCATCATATACATCTGACCTGAACTTAACCCTGTGCAACTACTTGGGAAACTTAGAATGGTGGGACTTTGGCTTCTCTAACCATGAGTTGATCATTTGTTGAGCCTTGATGGGTTCATTCTCATAATATGTTCTGGCAGTGTCTATACTCAGAGCACTCACTGAGGGTAGATCAGGCATGCTGAAAGCTTGTGCAATGGAAACATGGCTGAAATTCGCCAGAACTCTTCCCTCGGTACTAACCACCCTTTGTGTATCAAAATCATATTTCCTGGCACACTCAAGAATCAACTCATAGCATTGAATTGCCGAAGGGAAGCCTGCCACATGTACTAGTCTGGATTTCATCATTCCTTGCCTCAGGGCTGACAGGTCCTTCTCCGTCGTCCTTTGCTTAAATTCTTCATACCTCTAGGCTCCCACATTGGTATCAGATACTTCGGCCCACATAGAAGATACCTTGCTCTCGGGAAGCTGACTCTTCATATCTAATCGTAACCGTTCTGCCTCAGAGATGGATGACCCCTCCGAGCCGCCCTTAGATTTTCTGGTAGTAGCCTTGCTTGGTTCGGCCTGCACCCACAAAAGACATCATTAGTACTCAATCATTAGGCATAATCTGACCAAAGGTTAGCATAAGATCATATAAAACCATTAAAATTCATCACAACTGCAAATCCTTTGAAGATCCGGAAAAATAAAGCAGTCCGGAAAAATATCGCAATCCAGAAAATCCAGTCGGGGCGGAATTTCAGAGAAATCCAACCCAGACGGATTCCTGCCACCAAAGCATCATTAGTCAAATGGATCATTAGTACAGATGAAAGATCAAAAGATAATCATGGAATTCACTCACTGGCAACAAGAAATAAGCATTTAACAATCATTTCATTAGTCCTATCATCGAAACATCAAAAAGGACAAAGCCAGGCAGTATGATCCAGAAAAATCCGGATGGAATGGATTTTCGTGGACAGCTTGAAATGTTC
>VDFB02358206.1:0-123809 GCA_007258455.2 Sequoia sempervirens
TAATCCCATTTGTGCACCTTATAAACATGTAGAAAACTCAATACACATCAATGTAGCTAACAATCTCTCATGTAGCATCTACAAACTCTTATAATATTCATGTTATAAATACATATACTAGTCACCTCTTCCTTTTCACTTCTATGACCTCTTCTCATTTAGCCACCACTATTTTGTCAATAACCCCACACTCTCAATTATACGATGTCAATCCTCTATTTCTCTTGCAAATCTTACTCACCACACAAGCACTCCCATAATGCTTCTTTGTTCCATGTACAACTGCACTACCATCATTTCCACTTCATGACTCCCAATCACCTTACAACATTATTCTTGTTTTATCGTCTAGTCTTACAACCTCTCTACTCCTACAAGTATGCCTACTCAATCACCTCATCTCCGTTTGCAACAAGTTCTCATCATTCATTGAGTAACCTCTAGTTGTTGTGATTAGCCTCTCCTACTCTAGATCCCTACTATTGCGTGAGTGAATGGTCACCCTCTCCTTTGATGTGACTCTTGTAGTTGCAAGTAACCACTTTTTCTACAATACCTTTGAATTATGGCAAACCCTTTGCTGCTGGTTGCAAGTGAAAACCTATAATGGTTGCAAGTGCATGAACTCCTTCAATTGATCTATTCCATGCCTACAATCCACACAAACAAGACTTGAAATGGTATTACATTATAATTTTGTAAATGCTATTGGTTTGCATAATTTGATGAAAGCATTAATGAAAAATTGGCATCAATCTCTTAATTCATTATTATTTTCATTTGTAATTTGAAACAGACCTTTGGTTTTTCATTGTATTTTGTTTTTTGTCAATCTAAGAGCTATATCTCAGTTTCCAATTTCAATGCTACTATAAACCTATGCATCATTGATTGTCATGTAAAAGTTTTGTAAATTGCATTCACTATTTTTATAGAGAAAATTTTTGTGGCGTGCTTATTCTTCTATGGAATCTTCATGTTACAGGTAAAAATCTCTATAACGTAATAGGCATTAAATGATTTTCGAAATCATTTATTTGTATTTTAATTAAGAAATCATTTAAATCTATCAGATGTAACTGGAAAGACCAAGTTAACTGACTTGGAATGTAAGCATTATCTATGGTTGGCCAGGTTTACAATCCATCTATGAAGGTTTATTGCAGCACCTTAAAGCCAAGAGAGCCTAAAAAGCATAACTAACTTGGAGGTAAATGAGTATTCAACAGTGACTATCTTTGTATTCATATAAAGAAGACATGAAATCCCTGTAAACAAAGAGATAATCAAAGAGCAGATTAAGAAGTGATGAAGTAGGCAAAGAAAGACCTTAAGTTCTCAAAGCTTGCCAGAAACTACGTGGGTACAAGAAGACATATTAATTGTTTGGAATAATAGGTTGAAGAGATTCGGTGGTAGTCATTCACTTTTGAAATGTTAATTAAATTTGTGTAAATGATAAACCAGTTCTCCAGTATGCCTATTTTGGTTTTACTGCATAACAAGATTTCCCTTTCATTTACTTATTTAAATGTTTCTCTCTTCTGCAGTGTGCCCATGGTTTTGCTGCAACATCTAAATCACTATTATTTAGTTTGATTCTGTTTTAGCTATTTTTAAATAAAGAATTAAATTATAAAATATAATTTTTAATTACTAATGTCTTTTTATGTGTTTTTAAAGAGTAGGTTTAATATATTGTTTGTTTTAGCTATTTTTAAATAAAAAAATAAATTATAAAATATCATTTTTAATTACTAATGTCTTTTTATGTATTTTTAAAGAGTAAGTTTAATATATTGTTTAAAAGATTTCAATCAGATGGAGGATGGAATGAAGAAGCAATTAGATTCAGAATGTGAAGTTTTATTATTAAATTAAAATATTTATTTCTAATTAAATTTTAAGTATCTATATTTTAGTTTTTTTTTTACTGATTTTTAGATAAATTTCAAAATATCTAAAAACTAATATATAAGATGCGGCAATTGAGTAGATTGTCTAATTTAACATTTTGAATGGTTATACTAAATTGCAACAATTTTATTTATTTTTTTCATGAGAATTTTTTATTGAACAATAAGAAATTTATTTTGTTTTTAAGACTAACCTATTTGTATGTCCTATTGTAAAGTGTATCATGAAAAAACTTTTAAGACTAACCCATTTGTATGTCTTATTGCAAAGTGCATCATGAAAAAGCTAAGTCATTATTGAAAAGATGCATGCTATAAAATACAATTAATAATTTATCCAAGTTATTATGGTTAATAATTATTGTATTACTTGTGGGTATCTTTAGACATAATTATGGGGAGGGCTTTCCTTCAGAAGGCTACTTCTTTTTGGCGGGCTTACTTTGGATATTTACTTTGCTGCTTCAGGTCAAAAAGTCAATGAGCACAAGTCGTCTATCTACTTTTTTAATACTCCTCAATCTATATTCAACAGCAGATTGCAAATATTTTGAGGTTTTAGATTGGGTCTCTTTCCTTTGTCTATCTAGGCATTCCTATAGTTGTTGGCAGGCAACCCAGGTCTTCCTAACAAAATTTGCTTGATAAGTTGCATAGCAAGGTCACACATTGGACTCGTTCTTGGTTATCTACTATGGCAAGAGTGACTCTTCTAAAGTTTGTTATCCAGGATCTCTCTATTTACACGTGTTTTGTTCAGGCTACTCCTTTGTATTTCCTTGAGGAATTTGAAGCTCTCTCTCAACAATTTATTTGGAGTGGTAACTTACAGACAACCAAGTGTGGTCTTGTTAAGTGGGAAGTTGTGTGCAAGTCACAAAAGGAGGGGGGTCTTAGTTTACAATCTGCTATTTTGAACGGGCATGCTCTTGCAACCAAGTTATATTGGTGTTGGTGTACTAGTCAGCATCAGCTTTGGGCATGTATTCTCACCCATAAGTATCTTAAGGATGTTAACACTTTTGATGTTCCTCACATCCCTTTACAGGGAAGGGGATCTATGATTTGGCATACTCTGAAAACTGAGGCTCAGTTGGTTAAGAAGGGGCTATCTTGGATCTTTCATTCAAGTTCTTAGGCTCTTTTTGGTGGGATTCTTGGGATGGTGATCCTCCTATCCTTTCTTCTTATCCTCACCTCTAGCCACTTTGTGATCATTTTATTGTTGCGAGTTGGAATATGATTGAGCATTATAAGATTGTCTAGCATCTTGGGTTGGCTGCTAGTCTTAGATGGAAGCACTCCTCTAATTGGCTGCTAGGAAGGTTGGAGGAGGATAGGAAAGAGTGAGCCCAAATTCTTTCCTTGCGTGAATGCAACACCTTGGTGGGGCATGATGTCTTGGCTTGGAGAAATAGTGACTTGTTCGGTAAGTACTTTATTTCAGCAGGATATAGTGAGTTGGTTAGGCAGATGTTTGGGGACACAGAGATTCCTTGGTGGAAACACATGTGGAACAAATTTTCTTGGCCCAAGTGCAAATTTTTTATGCAGCTGATGGTCCAAAATCGGTGTCTTACTCGGGATAACTTGTGCAAGCATGGGTTCTAGGGTCCATCAATGTGTGTTTTGTGTTGTATTAGTGAGGAGAGTGTCTCTCATCTCTTCTTCCAATGTTCCTTCTCTAGGGAGTTATGGAAATTTTGGTGGGGTGTGTAGAACCAAGCTTGTTGGAATGTTTTCTCTTTGGCTAAGTTCTTTGCTCGGTGGGGCAAGGCCCCTATTAAGACTTCCTTTCTTCAATTTACTTGGGCTCTTGGTCCAACCTTTATTATCTAGCATATTTGGTTGGAGAGGAATCATAGGGTTTTTAAAGATGTGACGTGGGTTGTCCAACATTTGTGGTGGAAAATTTTTCATTCTTTGGGAGAAATTGTTTTGGCTAAGTGTGACTTGGCTGAGGGTGTGGATCTGGGAGATGTTGCATGTTGCACTCATCTCAATATTCCTCTTTAGAGTGGTGTTGTGAAGGGTGTTGGATAGATCATGAGAAATAAATGTAGACATCATCTTCAACAGACACGGATGGTTCTTCTCGAGGAAATCCTAGTCATGTTGGTATTGGGGGTGTTGGACGAAATGGTTTTGGAACTATTTAGTTTATCTTTTCTATTTATAAGGGTTCGCATACTAATAATGTGATGGAGGCTCTTGCCATTTTATATGTTGTGGAGCGCAGTTGCGCTCTTGGGTGGAGAAGGATCATTTGTGAATCTGATTCTTAGGTGGTGGTGACTTAGCTTTGATTATAAAATAAATTCTTAATCTATGTGCTTCCTTGGAATTTGTTACTTTTTGTCACATTCCTATAGAATGGAATGGAGTTGCGAACTGTTTGGCCAAATGGGCCTCTGATCATTTGTAGAATTAGAACATTATAGGGGTCAATTACCTCCAAATTGGTCTCAAAAGTTCGACCACTTAGTGGAGATTGGCAAGGTTTTGTAATGCCCTTGCTTTGTACTTCTTTATTTTAGTTTGAATAAATTTGTACCGCTCTTTTAATTAAAAAAAAAGTATTTTCAAAGCCACTTCTTTCTTATAAATGATACATAAGAGTGTTATCAAATGATTGATACATGCAAATATTTAAGACTATTTTGGCTAGGCAAAGCTTATAATGAATCTCTAAAAATATAAATGCACAATGTATGAAAAGCTATAAATATATTCTCTTTTGTTCTTAGCACTTTTTCAAGAAGTCTTGTGGAAAGAGGCAACACGTTTATGGATGAGATTGTCACTAAGTTCTAACCAACTTGATGTAGTTTATTTAATTATTTTCTAAAAATATAAATTAGGCTCCTGTAGTGTAGAAAAATGCATACCTTTGCATTTTCACACTTAATTTGGACCTATTTTGGCACCCCTTGCATTAAATTCCCTTTAGGTCACCTATTATGGGCTCCTAAGACCCCTTTTTACGCATCCCGAGGCATGTTTCAATCGTAAACCTAACCAAAATCCATAAACAACCATTAATCTTGGTAACCCACCTTTCAAAGTTGTAAATTAAGCCTTATGGGACCAAGACACCAGCTAGGGCATCTTAGTCCCGAGTGCTTTATTTTTGGGAATTATGAGCAAGAAATGAAAATATTTGATTTAAATTAGCATTTTGTCGGCCTTTGGGATCTAATAATAAAGTTATTAGATAGGAATTCCTATAAAAGTAAGATTCACACCCCATTTTCACAAAAAAAAGCAAGTGAGAAGCAAGTAAGTCAAAGAAAAGCAAGTTGAAGGAGAGTTTCAAGAAGCAATGAATTGTAGGACCTTGGAGTAGCCAAGTCCATTGTATTTTTGCAGGTTTTTCAAGTCCCTTTTAAAGCCAAGATCTAGCATTGCTAGAGATTAATAACGGATGCCTATGGAGGATCATGAGAGATTCTAGGTTGGAGATGCAACTAGCCAAACTTCCAAGCCTAAGGACTTGTTTCTTGATTGATTCCATCTTCCATTATTGTTCTATTTTCTGCCTAAGGTACATTTCATGTTTATGACTTATTAGGGTGATTAGAAATCTCCTTTGTAGGTCACTTTCATTTTCATTTTAGGAATTTTATTCTAACACATTTGAATAGGGTTTCTCCATGTTCTAGCTTGCATAATCTTAGGCACACTTAAGATTAGGGAACACACACAATTCCATTTTCAGATCTATGCTTTTTCATCAAGGTTTAATTACCAAACAAGGGGTTTGACCAAGGAAAACCCCCATAAACAATCAATCCAATTTCCTTTGTTTTGCAAGTTATTTTACATGTTCAAATATGAAGACTTGGTGGAGAAGGAAGTGTAGACGTTGAACCTCAGGATCACACTCAGAAATTTTAGAAATTCAAATAGAGACTAAGATGGTAGCAAGGGCGTCTTAGTCCTCCAAGTCGCTATTTTTGTAGAGATTCTTTTGGATCTTGTTCTGGCATTTGAAGATTTCACATCTGCCCTAAAAAACAGCAACGGGACTAAGACAACAATAAGTGTGTCTTAGTCCTCCATAGCATATTTTGACAACTTCTTTGCATTTTCGGAATCCTCATCACATTTCCAGACATCCCAGGTACACATATCATAACTTTTTTCTTATATTATTTCATCATTTGCATCCTTCATTTAGCTTGCATTACTAGGTTGTGTAGGTTGAATGCTTATTTTTCTTTTTCAATCATTTGCTTGGTGGTGAACCCCTAAAAGCTTAAAGAACCCCTTCCTAGGTCTTTCTTGTTGAGAATTGACTCACCTTGTGAGGTTGATAGTCAATCCAATTAGGACTCCTAGGACATCCTTGAATGATAATTTAAAAAAATGGTGTTCTATGACCTAGGTTATAAAACATCAAATTTTCAATTATTCAACTCCTATGACAAAACCCTAAATAGATGTTTTCCTATATCTGAAATCCTCTATTTATAATTATTTTATGCAATATTATTGTTAAAATTTAAATGTAAATTTGAATGTAATTTTTTGTTTGGTTGTTGAAAGTGAAAAAGAAAAAATAATTCATTACCAAGTATGTAGGTTAATTAATGTAATAAAAAATATATCACAACACAACACATTCCAATTGCACAATAATAGATTTTGATAATAAACAAGAATTAAACATTCAAATGCATTCAAGAAGTGATGATAGATCTAACAATGTGTATAGAAATGAGTTAAGATATAGGCTAGGATATATAAAGCTATTCTAAATGTAGATACACTACTCTAATTGTAATACACCAAACTCTAAACAAATACACTAGTCAAGAAGCAAAAATGCTAAAATATATATATATAAAATCCACAAAGGGAATAAAATAGAATATAGAAAGTGCACCCACCACTAGTAAGTGAACCTACACTTACAAGATTGCACATTTACTATAGAGTGGGGCACTTGCACTAAATCAAATTCTAAGTCTTTTGACTATGCATGCACTATGTCAAGGTATGCATGTACTAAAGGGATTGTAGATGTGCTACTTTGCAAATTGCTTCTATTGAATGCTATGGATTTGAGATTTTATGTGTATGCATTTACTAAAGGGGTTGTAGATGTGCTACTTTGCAAATTGCTTCTGTTGAACGCCAAGAATTTGAGATTTCACGTGGTTGGATTTCATATACACTATGGGTGTTTGTAAATGCACTATTTGATGGTTTGAATGGATTATTCAATAGCATATATGCACCAAACTATGAATGATGGAAATTATGTGACAAAATCTATAAAAATCCTTCACAAAACACTAAAAAATGATAAGAGTTATATTGGAATGTAGTCCAAAAAATGTATACACAAAAATAAAAGATTAAAGCAAAAAGAAACAACATTTTGGATTAGAAAAAAAGAATGCAACAATGACCGAAGACAAGAAATCTCCCACTGTTTCAAACCTGTGGTGAACATATGTGATTGTTCCAAGTGTTAGTTGATGATTCAAGTAGAGAGTGAGTGCCCAATTTTGCAACAGTAACTTTGTTACATCCAAATGTCTTCATTGAAAATGGCTAAGAGGAAGACTTAAAAGTATGTTTATGTATCCTTTTAGATAGCTGTAGAGAAGCCTGCTGTAAACAGGCTGCACATTGGTATTTTATGGTGAGCTTATTTTCAAGATAATATGCCAATCATAACAAGTTGGCGGTTCAAACTCTTCTCATTAAATATTTAAGAAAACCAGAAAATGACAATCAACCAGGTCGGGTCCCGTCTGTGAGGTAACCGTGGATCTGATCTAAGAATAAAAGGAAAGATCGTAGATTTGTTTTTATTTTTAACTTTTTAAATGTTGGTATGTTTTATATTTTAAATTTTTTAAGTTATAATATTTGAGAAAGGAATATAATGGTTACTAAAACAGTATAATTTTTAAGCTACACGACATTTATAACTCAATGGAAAGGAATTTCTTGTTCCAACCTAAAATCATTGCTGTCTTGATGCATACTTTGAAGATTTCTAGAAAGGAATTTCTTATTCCAACTTAAATCCTTCTTGTCTTGATGCATACTTCGAAGATTTCTACTTCAATGGATTTTTTGTGTACGATATGATTTGTGAAAAGCCCATTATACCTCCATTGGCTAATAACAGTATGTCTAAGGAGGCTACCATAAGTTCTTATGCTGCCCACAACTTAGTTTCAGACTATATGGCTTCATTAAAATTGGTATTGGAATTAGAGTTGCAAAAGAAACCTGCAATTAAAGAGGAGAATATAGAGATGGATGATAAGATATGGAGCAGTCCTCCACAAGAGTTGTTACTGTTTGTTTTGGCTAAGCTGCCAACCCTTGTCATTGGAAAATTCAGATTTGTTTGTAGGGAATGGAAGTTTCTTTTTTCACCACCAGCCTTTACCTTCAAAAGAATTTCATCTGCTGTTAGTCCTTGTAACTCTTCTCCTGCATTTCTTATAGGAGGCATTAAGTTTCACCCATATGAAGAACTCTGTTCTGAATGATTTATATCTGCTTCAATCAGCACCCACTTCTCGTATGTGCAGGCTCTCAACAGACTTTCTAGGAGCTCTTAATGGCAGTGTGGTGACGAGTTGCAAGAGTCTCCTCTGTTATTCTTGTTATGACAAGGGAGCCCCAGAAGCACCCTCTTTATTTTATATATGCAATCCTGTGTACCAGGACATGGAAAATGATGTCCCCTCTTGTTGAGCTTAGATCAAGACAAGAGTTCATTGGTTTAGCTTTTGATTCCTTCACAAGGACATATATTTTAATCACAGGGGGAAACAGAAGACATGAAATCCAAAACACTGTGGTTATGGAGATGTATGATTCAGAAACCGATTCATGGACCAAATTGGAGATGAAGGCACCCATATCACTTTTCCCCACAAGGGAAGGGGCGTATTCCAGAGGAAGATTTTATTGGATCAATCAAACTCTAGTTGGATCCATGCTTAGGCATGGTATTGCAGCATTTAATGTAGCAGAGAAGAGGTGGGATGTTATCAATCAGCCTGAACACTTTTGTTATGGGAAGTTAACTGGGTATGATGGGAATGTGATTTTGGTGGATACTAAGGATCTCTCTTTATGGAAGTTGAATGAAGATGTGAAGGGAAAAGGGTATTGCTGGTTAGAATTTCAGGTATTTTCAAGGAGTCTATATGAAGAATTTGCACTGAACCAGGGAAATGTTATCAACTTATCAATGATTTTAGCAGGCAGAGAAACCCACAGGTTAATGCTGAATCGAGTTACAGTCGTTCACAAGTGGTGGTTAATAGTTGTGGGTGGATTCTGGTACACCTATACCAAAAGAAGTTGCTTATACTGGATGCAGAGGGAAGAGTTATGAGAAGCATTGAAGGTAAATTGCTGAACGTATTTGAACAAGCTGCTTCTCCACTACCACTTCATGGCTATGAAGTTAACAATGTTTGGTGGCCTTAATTCGACTTTGTATTCTGGGGGTTTGCTTCAGTTGTTCAAGAATGCTTTTATTCTATTTTATGGCTGTAATGTTTTCTGTCATTCCTTACATTTCTGAAATGGAAACAGTGGTCTATCATTTTGAAAATTATTTTTCCTCTTTTGTTTGGGAGCATTTATATTGGCATAGGTAATAGTCCTACATACAGTAGACACTGATGTCAAAGTTGTATAAGCACTAAGTTGCAAAAATGTTATAGTTTCTATTCTCATGTAACGGCGTGTCTTCTATTTATCTGATAAAGGATTGCAAATGATGCTTCATCTGAACTCAGTCTTGAAAGAAGAAGAGCCAATTTAGTGAATCAAGCACAGTCAATTTCTGTTTTAAGAAGGAATTATGCAAATCTACCTGCATTTTTTTAAAGTATTAATCAGTTCTATTTTTAAACTTAATCTCTGTGATGCATGTTAATCTACAAAAGGACTGAAAGAAGAGGCAGAGGAGAGAAATATAGAAGAGAACAAAGAGCAGAAATAACAGTGATAAAACATAGATATAAAACACAACGATGAACTGAAATGGTTTACATTTCATATATTTCAAAACATATAAACTTAATCAGACCCACAGCTGCTGCTCTTTCTTCCCACTCAGCAAAAACAAAAACAGAGTGCCCTATTCGTTTGTTGTTCAAGACTGTTACTACTGCAAGTATCAAGTTTATAGAAATATTGATTCTCTTCCCTCTAACATCAATATAACTATATCCTAATATTTTGTGGACTTGTAAGTTTTCTCTCCCGTCAGTTTTATGGTACCAAGTATGCCCAAACCCTAATCCTACAAGATCAAGTATGTCAAATGCTTGATTCCTACCTTCTTTATCCATCACCTTTTGTGGACTTCAAGGAATTTCCTCCCTGGAAACATCAAGTATGTTATATATCTAATCTCTACCTTTCTACTCTTTTCCTTTCACATGACTCTAGACTCTTCCTTCCCATAATCATTGATACATTATGTTTTCCATTTCCTCAATCACTAAAGCCTTAGCCTCTTTTGACATACTCCTTTGTTGGAATTCCAAAATCTTTTGTGCCTCAATTCTTCTAGCATTAGGTATTCCATATATCCAATCCTTGAGTCCT
The DNA here is from genome assembly GCA_007258455.2 of Sequoia sempervirens. Taxonomy (NCBI): domain Eukaryota; kingdom Viridiplantae; phylum Streptophyta; class Pinopsida; order Cupressales; family Cupressaceae; genus Sequoia; species Sequoia sempervirens. Next base: position 10,518 of record VDFB02358206.1, read on the forward strand.
ATTTTTAAAATTTTGAGTTTTTATTTGTTGATTTGTCATTCTATAAGTTTCATTGCTTTGACATTTTAACACCCTAAAACTTGATTTATTATTCTTTCCTCAATTCTTTTCCTTGTCAATTTTGGACTTTAAATACTATCCCTACTAGTGTCCTTGGCATCCTTAAAGCCCAACCTTCACTTTCCTACCAACATCCTTAGTGTCCCTACAACCCAACATCCACTTCTTATTAGTGTCCTTGTATTCATTTGAAAGTATGGTTATGAAATTTATGTTTCATTAGGATCTTGCATAAGTTATATCATGTGTTTAGGTAGAACTAGAAATGGTATAATATGTTAATATTATGTTTGTAGGGAATACTCTCATGCGACGTTGTTTATTCTTGTAGATTGTGAAACTCTTCTCTTTCCATTTTCCCTTCTTATTATCTTTATCTTCCTCTTTCCCTTTGATATTTTTCATTTTCTTTGAGTTGGTTAGGGTAGGTTATATTAGTATATCCCTCAAATTGAACTTCACAAACTCTATATTCAGTTGCACTTAAAATATTACTAAACCACTTGTTATAATATCATCTCATTCGTCATTGAGTGATTCTTGTAAAGCTAAGACCTAGTAGCCTTGAGACCTCACGGAGCTATTAAAATATTTCTTCAAGGGAATAATCTTCTCCCTTGTTCTTGAGTGTCGGATTGCATATCATTTTGTGAGCCAATGCATACCTAAGAATGAGACAATCAATTTATGAGGTAAAAGTTGATAATTAGCCTCCAACACAATAAGCAATGGACATATTTAAGAGTAGTTAAACTTATAATTGTATGGAAGGGTAGTTCACAAGTGTCTCAACTAAAACCATTTAATAGTGTCTCTTTGACTTTGTTGTTAATATAATATTGAATCCATCAATTTGGTGATGTGTATTTTGTTTCTAGAATGTTTTTATTTCTTGAATTTATGTAAGAGAAAGTTCAAATTTGTGTCATAATATAATATATAAAAAAATTAGTTTTTTAATGTTTGTCAAATATATAATTTAGTTAGATTCGTTTTCTAATTGAAAATGTTTACTAAATACATATATAGTATCATTTTGGAGTTAATTTATCAATAAAAAATATGTATTCAATTTTTTAATATTCTCATATAAATAATATTTAGAAAAATCTAAAAACATATTTTTTAGATTTAGAAGTATAGTTTTTAAAAAATATATAGTTATTAATATTAATTTCTTTAATATCGTCATTACAAGTAGGTCATCAACATAAAAAATATTGTTTTTTAGTTTTTGTGTGGTTATTTTAATTCTAGCACTTAGTGGTTGCCCTTTGTTTTGTTAATCTTCATTATATTATATTCCTTCTACGTCATATATATGTGTCTATGTGTGTATGTGTGTGTACATATATATTACATATATGTATACATATACTTACATATATATGTATGTGTGTGTGTGTGTGTATATGTATATGTATGTGTATATGTGTATATTTATATGTATGTATGTATTCCTTCTATGAAATGATGATTTTATATACATACTAACACGCATGGATGTTATGTACACCAAGTGCAAAAATATTCCAATACAAAAATATAATAAACAAAAAATAATTAAGAAAAATATGCTTATAAAAAATAAATGAAGAATTATATGCGGTGTCTATTTCTTTGGGAGAATTTGTGTGGAACCTTGCATGAGTGTAACATGAACCCCTATCACCGATGCCTTGCTAAAGATGAGGTGTTTTGTGTAATCAACTTGAACACATTTGTGTGACATGAAAATTCAACATCCATTGTGGTGCACACGGATTTTATTCCTTTGAGGATTGCACCTTCCTACATTTTGATAACAAGGAATGGTTGTTCATTGAATTTATCCATTCATTGAATGGTGTATAGAGGGTTTGAAGACAGGTAACTTAGATTCTTTAACCTTTTTGTGTTTGTTTTTATATTGATGATGGATTAGGATTAGTTTAAGATTTTGATGGTGAATTTTCAAATTTTGCATGGTAAAACTTGTATTTTCACATATCCTTTGTTGTCATAAATATCATTAGGAGTTTTGTTTTGTTAAAAATCTGTTCATACATCTTCCATGCTACTCTTAAATCGTCTGCCTGTATTTAATTTCCGTCAATGATAATGTTCCTACCATGAAGCTGAGTAGTTACAAGTTCCTCCAGGGTTGTCAATAATCGTCTTTCTGTATTTAATTTCTGGCAATGACAACCTGAAACTTTCATCTGTAATTACTCGTGAGGCATGTTTTCAAACTACTTGTGCGCCTTTTGAATTCAGGCAATATAAGATTCGGTTTCAATGTAAAATTCAATATTGATAGGCTAATCCTGTCTTCAATGCTTTAGAGGTAATGTTTTCAAACTACTCGCGTGTACAAATGCATTAGGGGTATGTCCAAAGCGAGCCATATATCCCACATTTAAAGCACGTTTATAAAAAGAGCATTCATTAGTAGAATGCAAAAGACCATTAAGTACGACCTTACTTGAACAGGATCTGTTCTGAAGGTTGTACTACTTGATCTGCGTATCAAACTCAGACAAGCACACAAATCTGGAAGATGAAGTAAGGCTCTGAGGCCAGAGCGCGAATACTGAGGCTGTTGTCCGCAACTCGCCTCTCGATGAACGTCCTGCTCGCTGATTCCAAGCGAGTAGTGAAGGCCTTGGAGCGTTCTGACAGATTCACCCCTTTTCCTAATTTTTTTTAATCAGCACCGATAATCAACGGACAGAAAGCTTTTAAAATGGTCGATCGGCCATAAAACGAATCTTTGCCACTCATGTCAACATTAGAAGTAGGCCTAGTTACATAGCTTATTATATAAGCCTCCACGAAAGCACTGCTACAGATGGAAGAAACAATTGTGATATTGCTAAATCTATTTGAATCACATTACAGCATATTTCATCTATATATCCTCCACTATGGAAATAAATCAAACATTGATCTCTCATAGTCATTTGCTAACCCTTTTTTAGTCATGACATGTAGAAAGGGCTAGGATGTTGTACTAGTTTCAAGCCAACATCTCTTCCATATGTTGAAGCACATGTTGGTCATGGTCAAACATAATAAAATTCACAACAAATGCTATCTCTCTTGAAATAAAATTAGACTCTAATAATAGAACATAATTGTCTCAAGGCACCAACTCTCAGGGCTTGATGTACATGATAACTCATAAGTCCATTGTGGATACTATTTAACAAGGGGCCTTTATGGTTTAAGAGTCAAATACTAGGGTTATCTAAATGACTATAATCAAATAAGAAAGTTCAAACCCTAAGATGATCATTGGATTTCTTATTATTTGATGCTTAGATAATTTGCATAGTTAAAGACATAGAAAATACATGGAAGAAGAAAAGGGTTAGAATTCCTACTTAATAAAATTGCTCAAATTAACACACAAATTTGCAACTAGATATTGTAAAACCAATCTATATTTCACTAGAAAAATGTATAATTATATATAGGTGATGCAAGCCTCAATATAAAGTCTCAAATCATGAAAGAGACTATGAAATACCCAAAAACATGACACAATTCCATAATATTTGACATAATGATGGAAACTTCAAGTCACTTTTGATATTTATATGTGCATGACAAGCATTGGATATACAATCATAGATCTTCAACAATTTGAGACAAAGTTCACATTTAGATGAGAAGAAACCATGGCGAAAAATAGAGAAATAATAATTGTTTATTGCTAGTCCCATAGTTACCAACAATTTATCTCATACAAACAAAAATGACAAATTGATGGCCCTTTTATAGAGACAAGGCACCAAAAGTCAATTACAAATGAATGAATCGGATTAAATATAAAAAATGGATGGTTAAAATTTAAAATATAAGAATATTCTCTTTACAAAATAATATCTCATCAGTAACTATATCTCAAGAATATTAATTTGATGTAGAGTTTACTATTAGGATCCATCGCTTGTCTATCTCATTCATCATTCATCTCAACTAGGATTTTATCCTATTCAACTTCCCTTCTTTGATAGTCTCCATAAGATACTATTTCCTTGACCATTACAACTCAATCCTATTCATGTATGAATTTTCATCCGAATCATTGGAATCCAAAGGATGAATTGACTAAGTTAGTATATCCAAAATTTTGTTCAGCGTCAATCCTTGTGTACTCTTTTATGACCTGGCTCATCTTCATCATCCTATCAATGATTTCCATGTTAAAATACCTTTCCTATTTATCAAGTTTATTCAACATGAGTCTTATGAAATTAGATAAGACATCATCAATATTTTCAACTTTATTTGGAGAAAACACTAATCATTCAACCCTTCAATAAGTGTAATCTCCTCATACTTAAACTCTTGTAGCCTATAATTCAACCTTTTCATTTTTCCTTAACATTATGTGATTAGATTCTCCTCCCATTTGAGTAACTCAATCCATCACATGAGTGAGGAATGGATTGATTATCCCATATATTCTCCTTGATGAGAGTATGATCATCTAATTCCTCTATTTCCAAGAGTCTAGTGAATTCAATTTCATTCTTTTATTGACAATTGTCGCATTTCACAATTAGCCAAGCTTGAGTTTATCTTCTTCTTCTTGGACTAGCTTGTTGACCCATTCTTTCATGGCATTAGATATGGTCATCTTATCTAGGGAAGAGGTATCCAATTTTGTTATTAGTACTAGAGAGGTGTAAGAATCATCTTTGTTTCTCAATGGTCCTACAAGATACCTTATGTATTCTTGCAATTCTTCGATTTTCTTGTTCAGTTCCTACTTCTTCTACTTGTCCATTTTCATCCAAGCATTTGCAACAATTACTATGTACTATAGTTCTAGGATTTCTTGCTCTTTGATAGCATGTCCTAGGTTAGCTTTAGATACTTGATAATTTGTTACTTGTTGATATCCTTACAGTCTTTGTCCACCATGGGGGTAGCAATTTGAGCAATTTTGGATTTGTTTTCATCCCTTGTGATGGATGATATGATCTTTTCCCTATTTTGGTTCTAGGAGTGTCAATCTAGTTTAAAATTATGTTGAAATCAACAAGGACTACGCATATGGGTGTTGCCATAATCTAGTGTGTCCTACTTATGGGACATCCTATTTTTTTTCTTCTAAAATCACATATTTTTTAGAAAAATGAATGATTTTTAAGACTTGAGGGGTACCATCTAAAGGGGTTTAATTGAAGAGGGTTAGATAAAACCTTGTTGAAAATAGCCCTCTAGTCTTAAATCAAACCCTTGATGGAGTCTCCTCCATACCTATCAACATGCTTACGAAAACCCAATTGTGTGTCGCCTTTTGGAAGATCAAATGAAGTCATTTAGAAATTATATTTTGTAAGTAGGCATCCCTTAGTATACTATTTCCAAAACCTATGATTTTAAATATATTTCATTTGATTATTACATTTATTTTATATTTTCTAGTGAACATAGGTTTTTCAACAAACATCAAGGCATGTACTCCACACATGCAAAAAAATAAAAAAAATAAAAAAGAGTATCCAATGCAGTAGGTATTGATGTCCTTGTTTCAACAAAAAATAAAAAATGTTAATTTGGATATATATAGAAAGAGTTATGTTGTATGGTATCAAACTATGTCTAAATTATAACCATTCTCTTTAAAAATTAATTAAAAACAATATGCAACAAAAAAAATGAAAAAATATCTCCACACCAGATATTGGTGTTACGAATCTATTATTAAAGATTTATAATTTATCCTTTTTATAAAAGAAGTTATGTTGTATGGTATAAATTTCACTTTTAAAAATATGGTTAACTATAAAAAATAAGTTATTAAAATTTATGTAAAAAGAAAATACAAATTATTTCTTAAATTAAAAAACAAATACATTTAGAATCTGCATACAAAATCTCAAAAAACACTAGTTCATATCATCTTCAAATTCTTAACGATTTAGTTTCTATAGGTGTTAGAAAGTGAAATTTTCGTTAAAAATACTAATTTTAATGTCCCACCTTGGCCAAAAAGTGGGACATAATATTATGGGTTGGCCCATACCTATGATTGTTTCCTTTGCACTTCCACCTCTAGCCCAATAGGTGTAGTTATCATTCCATATTCTTATGTTCATCCTTGTTGCTTTTTCTCCTGTTGTGCAAAATCTTGTACCTCGACCTCCCATTGCCATATTTCTTGTTATTGTGTCCTCATAAGACTAGATGGTTTTTCTTGTTCATAGTTGTTACTTCTTGAGGAATATCCTCTATCATTTCATGAATTATCTGTACTTGAATTTGTCCTTGAGTAGAAGAATCATTTGCACCTCTATTAACTTGAACTTCTTCAACCTTCCCAATCTCTTTAGCTTCCATATTTATTTATATTTCTTCAATCATGGGGTCAATTTCTTTATTCAATTCTCGAGTAATGGAATGAGTTGAAAAAATAGGGCCAACCTCATTAGCCATCTCTTCCATCATTGCTTGGAAAGATATTTTATTTCCTTCCTAATCTAGCTGGGGGCTTCAGGAGAAACATCTTCCTCTAAATTAATGATATTTTCTTTACTTGTTACACCCCCTTGTGCTTCTTCTCTTTCCTCCCACTACTGGGATATCTAAATGGTGTTGGAAAATGAGGGGGAGATAAAAATTGTGTATCCTTTATTAGATATTGTGTTGGTATCATTACCATTGGTTTATCATCCACTAGTGGTATGGATTTATCTTGTATTATTACTACACAAGTTTATTGTGTTGGAGGAGCGAAGGATGATGACATAGTGGAAATAGTCATTTTTTGAAGTTTCAAGAACATCATTGGCCATTACTTGCAAGGTGTCTTCATCTATGTAGATAATTTTCAATCCTCCTTTCTTGCATCAAAACATCCTCTTCTTCATCATCTATTTTCCTCTTTTTGGGAACATCTTTGTTGTATGTGAGTGTTACCCATTGTTATCTCAATAATTTCACACATTAATCTAATCGGTGGCCACTGTTATCCAATATACTCTTGGTAAGATTTTAAATGTTTGATTCTTCCGGTTTAGTCCACTTTGGTCTTGTAATTGGTGTATCATGGATTTTCTATTTCATAGGTCGTGTGTAAAATGAATTCATAATCTTTGACTTAGTCTGGCACTTTATGTGTGTTGAACAACTTGATTTGGGTTGTTGTCATCCTACAATTATTGGAGTAATTAGGAATATCACCTAATGATTAATTAGTCATTACTCAATTATTATGTCCCTTCTTACTTTAATTACTTAAGCTAAACTTAGGATTGTTTTTTGATTATTAGATTGGGCTATTTATAGGTCAAGTTGTCTCATTGCATAAGATTATGACACTTGTCATAATCTAATCAAATTCTCATCTAGGGTTTGCACTTTTTAATTGTATAAGCATTCATTTGTACTTTGTAGTCATTCACAATTCCATTCAATTGACAAAACAATTATAGGTTAATCTCAATATCAAATGCTTGTATGGATTCAATCATTCTCTAAAGGTTACATGAGCATAATCATTGCTTTGATGTCTTATTTGTGATAGGTGTTTTGGTTGTAGGTGATTTCTAAGAGCCACGGGGTTTACTATCAACTCCAACATGGTATCAGAGCACCAGATTTGTGACTTCCTATCTAAATTCTAAGACATCCAAAAAAAATTGGCAATATTTTTTTCTTAGTGTATTTTGGAGAAAAATAATTTTTGGGCTTTTTCTCAAAATTACGAGAAACCATCTAGGCATCTATTATATTTTGCAGACAGTGAATAGATCTTGTAAAAATACTATCAAAATAGCACAACACAACCATTTTCCCTATATGTAAAGTTTATTTATTTTTACCAAATTGCATGTTCTACTTTTTTGAATTAAAAATTCTTTCTAGGTTTTGTAGGATCAAAATATTTTGTGGGTATCTATTAGTTTTTGCATGCAATGAGTAGATTTTTCAAAAATCAAATCAAAAGGGTTGTGTCTACTAGCTATTGGCTAGCTAAATTTACTCCATTTTTTTAAAAAATATAATTTGGGCATATGATATTGAAATCAGGAAAATGTGATATTGTTTGAAAGTTGGTTATGTGCACTTTCCAGTGGTGGATATCTCTCATCATCAAATTTGTCTATTGGTACATTTTATTCTTAGTCAAAGTCAAATCATCATTTTTTGCTTTTGAGCTTATAAATTTTTGCCTATATCTTTGATTTTTGTGATTTTTGTGGCATTAGAAAGGTATTTCAAAGCACTTCAGATCTATTTATGTACTCTATTTAGAATCTTCCCGAAGTACATTTTATTCATTTTTCTTGTGATTTCACATTTTTTTAATTACTTGGACGTCTTGACACTTGGAAAGGATATGTTTGCATGAGATGACTTCATTTGATCTATTATATGCATTGAGGTTGTTAGTCTTTTATTTTTTCATTTGAGAAAATATCATGGGTTTTTCTATTTAATATCCTTTTGTGGTCATCCTAGAAAAGGATAAACTATGACTCTTAGCGAAACGACATGTCCTAACATTTCTTAGGTGGTTTGATTTTTTCCTTATATTTATGGACTCATACCTACACTAAACACACCAGTGAGTTATTTAGTATGGGGTATTCTCAGTGATCATGTTGTAGGAGTGATTTTATCTTGTGTGCAAGGGAATTTGGATTTAAAATGAAAGGAAATTGCAATAAAAAACCTAAAAAACACAAGAATCCAAGAACCAATTGGATAAGGGTAAGAGAGAGCTCAAATATTTATAGATTTTGATGAAAAATCGGTATGATGTAGCCCTCAATGCGTAGATTCAAACTTGGATGATCATTTTAGAAGTGTTCTCAATGGAATTTCAGTAGCATAACACTACTAAATTGCTCAAAGTTGTAAGATCCCTCAAAAATGGCTAAGTTTTAGCTTATGAAGTGAGGGAAGATGGATGGAGGGTTGATATTGATTGTGAGGAGATTAATGGATAGGGTTGTTTGAGACATCTCAACTCATAAGATGATGCCAAGTGGCATCATGAGAGGAGATGTGGAGGAGATGGTCTCTCAAGTCATTGGATTGTGACAAGTGTCACCATGTGAGGGCTTAAGAGGGAGATGCTACCTCAACATGTACCATTGGGATATGGAGAGGATCAAGATCATAAAGGCATTGCTTTTCCTACATTCTCAATTTATGACCTGAGGGGAACAAAGGAATTTAAAATTCCTTTTGAGTACTTTTGGAAGAAAGACCCATGTGCCTAAGGTACATGGGGTCTTTCCCAAAAGGGAAAAATTAATGAGGGAGGTGTATGAAGGGATAGGCAATAAATGGAAAGGGATTATCCCTTTCCTCATCCTTGGATTAAGAATATGTAAATAATTAGGGGGGATTAGGATTAAGGGTAGGTGATTTGTCATGCCCCAATTTTACACATCTAAACCACCCAACCATCAAAAAAATTCCCCATGAAGCATTAAAAAAACTACTTATGCACACTTGATGTCAAAGAGATTTCATTTCCAACATAAGCACATAGAACCATATACAAGGGAAAGAGAATATAGAATTAGGCATAATATAATCCTTACAGTGCATCTTAATGATGGTGTTGTCTCTTGGATATGGGTGCCTTAAGAAAAAACACTAGAGATGGAATACCTTCATTCATCTAATGTCCACAAGGAATTGTAGACACATAAAAAATGACCTAGGCCCTTGAGCTACATTTTTCTATGACGACCACGATTCTCCCTCACATAATTCAATTATTTAATCATGTCCTAATGTCATAATTATTCCTCCATGATTATTTAAATAAGTAAATTATATTTATTTATTTAAATATGTCACTAATCAATCCTTATTCCCTTCAATTATTTAATAACATTACCATTTATCCTTCAATTAAATAACATTATCCATTTAACCCACTTTTCATCCCACAAGTAAATAATTAAAATAATTATTTACTACCTTTTGTCTTATTCCCATTTATGAATTTAATTCATAAGTCAACTTTCCTCCATAAATCAAATAATTTTCATCATTATTTGATTTTTCAACTACCTTTTTTTCTCCACCATTGATTTAATTGCCTTCAATTAAATGTCAACCCTTCATTTTAAAGCTTCCCCTAACTTTGACCCAATGTTTCCCTAACCCTAATGCTCCTTATCACATTGAATCTTGACCTTTGATCTTAGGTTTTTATAAACTTTTAATCCTAACCATCCATTCTCAATTTGACATTCTTTAAAAGGCCCTCTCTCAAGTCATTTTGGGGACACATAGAGTTATTTTCAGCATGCTTGAGAACTTGAATACTTGAGCACTCATAATACTACAATATCTTGCTTGTATTAGGCATAAGTGAAAGTTGCATTTCAAATCTGAGAGCAATTATACAATTTGCAGCAAGATGGAGAAGGCCAATGGAGGTCATTCAATGGAGGCATGAAGACCAGGTGACTTTGTTTCATGTTTTTATGTTTCTTTGTTTCCATTATGCTCTATTGTTGATTGGGATTTAATTTTATGCTACTTGCAGCTAACTTTAAAACTTTTCCTTATTACAGGAATTACTTATATGAAAATTGAATGATTTAAGTATTCTACTAATTTAATTGATATTTTATGTGTTTATATGTATTTTAACTATAATTTCATCACTAACTAAATTTATATCTAACTAGGGAATAGTAAAAGCAATTTGAATACTAATAGTTAGATGTAATGACAAAGTTCTTTTATTATTATTTTAAATAGTCAATTGTCAAGATTTATTTACTTATATTAAATAATTACTAAATCCTATAAAAGAATAAATTGGTTGTTAGCCTTAGTTGTTTCTATCCTTTTATTCTCAAAATTTGAATGACTAAATAATTGTATCCCTAAGTATAGTTCTTTCATTACCTCTAGAGTTGGATTAAGTTATTTTGTACAAATTTAATTGTTAAACCTTTGAATTACTTGATCATAGAAATATATTGTGGGACTTGATAGAATAATTTGATGCATTTAACATCTAGTTAGTTCTAAGAAAGAAAGAATTATATTCTTGACTCATTGATAATTTTTGTTAGTACTCTAGAGCCCATGATAGGGTCTAAATTGAAGAAATTCTTGGTTGATTTGGTTCTTATACCTACGACCCTAGATAATGTCAAACATTTCTAGGTATTTGATGATGCTAAACATACTCTAGATTTACCTACTATTATTAGGAATTTGAGGCATATGTTATATATGAATGTGATAGATATAATTTTAAATTTAATGAGGAATGAGTAATAAACTAAAAATTAATTCCATATCCAAAGGAATGGTGGCAATAGAAATGATCTTTGATATGGATGAATTGACCAAATAAAAGATTGTGTCTCCTAGCTCAAAGGATGGAAAGTATGAACAAAAATAAAGGGATGCACTCATATGAAGATCATACACAGGAGAAGAAAATGATAGGATAACTAAAAAATTAAAATATTATACTATGTCTATGAAGAGTTGAAACTAGGTGTGAAGTCATTTAGACAAAAAAAAAACTAATAAATGTATTGCTAGAGATTCTAATTCACAAAGAGGTACAAAAGCTACAATATTCTATAGTTATCTTTCTAGTTAGGTACTTTGTATGGGTTTCTAATATTGTACTATTTTCGAAGAAAAATGGAGAAATTAGATTATATGTAGACTTTATAAATATTCTTAATAGAGATTTTGAAAAGGATAATTACCCCCTGCCCTCATTGGATGATGTGATGTAGATCATGAATAGAACATGATTGTTATAATTTTAGATAGTTATCATGGATAAAAAAGGTGATGTTTAATTAAGAAGATAGACCAAAAACTATTTTCACCTCTAAAATGGGGTACATATGCCTACACATGGATGACCTTTTGGCTTGGTTAATCTTAGAGATACCTTCAAGGTAGACATGGAAATTAAATTAAAAGGATTGGTGAGTAAGTGAGTTATTATCTACATTGATGATTTAACCATATTTTTGAAAAATCAAGGAGATCATATTTCTTTATGTGAGGAAAGTCCTTCAAATATGTAGAGAATCTAGAATTTCATTGAATCCTAAGAAGTGCACCTTTCAAGTCATAGAAGGTAAACTCCTAGGTCACATAATGTAGTGCCCCTCAGTTTGCTTTTTGTTTTTGATAGTGACTTGGTTATATTTAGACATTATGATACATTTCTTGATGATGAATTCATTGCTATGATGATAGTTATTGTTGCTTTTATCACCGATGTTTATGTTTATGACATGACTAGTTTATGGTTTTTAATTGATTGTGAGGGTTATTATTGCTATGAGTATTATGTGATTGATTGATGCATGTTCTTATCATGATTTTAGTATCTGATTATTGTGCATTGATGTATTTTGGTGAAAGGGAATAATGTTGCATCACTCATTTGTGAGTGCCTTGCAATGCTGTGACTTTCCCTTCATGACGTGTTTGACTGTTTGACTATGTACATGCTCAACTGTGTGGTTTATTGCAAGTTGCAGGTAGGTCAGGCATCGACTCCACATGAACTGCCAAGTTTCAGCATGCCTTAAACCCAATGGAGATTGTTGAAATGGAGATAGCATCAGGTCCCCTATGTTGAGCCATCATCCTTGACGAGTATGAGTATCTGTTGTCATACCCTGTCTGTGTGGTCAGTTTGAGTTGGTTTGTCGATGTTGTTGTTGTATTGTCCTATGTTTCGCAAGTTAATTGTCTGATTAATGCTTGATTGATAATTATATTAAAATAAAAGATTATTGTGGATAAAAGGTATTTCATAATTTAAATAAATGTTTTAATTCATTTGTGGCCTTGATTAATAAAATAGTATTAATGTTTTATTTGATTTAAATAAATTAAACTTTATGATTAAAAAAGAAATATTAAAATAAACGTATATTAATATTGTATTGTGCAAACAAAACTAAAATGGAAGACTAAATTAATAAATTAAATATTTTATTGTTGATTTATTATGTGTAAATAATAAAGCATAGTTAAATTATGAAAATAATAAAAAGGAGGAAGTTGAGGGTAGTGGGAAAAATTAAATTAAAAAAATTAATTGAAAAAGGGGCATGTAGCAACGGATTGGGGAAGTGAAAAATAAATTGGTTATTTTGCATTAAGAAAGGGGATTTTGGAGACCATCTGAAAAATTAATCTTGATTTCCCTTCCCGTGAATAATTTTGTGGTTCTTGAAAGTTTTCCTTTTGTTTTGCTGGAAGTTTTGGAATTGAATCTTTAAGCTGTGTTATTGGAATTCTGGAAGCGTATGAAACTACAAGTTGGGGTATAGAGCTCAACACCAATCTTTAGGTCATTTTGTTGAGTTATTTTGTAACATCCCTCTTCTTAATACTCAAGTAAACTCAAGAATTTACTAGAAGGTAAAGAAACTAGTAAACATGAGAGAGATTTTTTTAAATTTTTTTTAAATTGCATAAGGTTAAGAAACAAGTACAACTTTTCTAGATAGTTTAAAACTTGAAATCATATATAATCACATGTAGAAACAAAGAGAATTCCTTACACTTTCCATTTATATTACATAAAATACAATTGGAAAAATAATAGTTTTACCTCATAAGTTTTGACTGTCGTAAGCCAAAACATGGAGTTCACTGCATTAGGAATGTTGATCTCTATCTTCACATGCCTCAGAGAGTCTACTGCTACAGGGGGAGAGCATCATCTGAGTACTTTTCCTCCAACCACAGACTCAAGTGGTCCCCCGCACACTTCCTAACTGGAAGTGACCTGACCCTTCTCGAAGGGTATAGATATAAGGAACTGTCAAGTTTCTTCATTTGAGTCCTAGGGATGTGTCCTACAAAACTCAATCGACCATACAACTCTAGATCCATTCTAGCAAGTATGATCATTCTGATTGGTCATGCCATCTAGACACACACCTATGACTCGTCTTGGAATTGTCTCATCCTATAGTTTACTTACTTTATTTGGTACTCTAAACACAAACTAGTTTGTATAGAAAACCCATTCTAGCTAATCTGACTTAGATCTAATCCTTAATCTAGGATATACATGTAATGTAAAGATTCGGGTATTTCTAACCTTTTAAAAGTCCCTTATTGCATTCTTGAAATATCTAGGGTTTATAACTTCCTATCATTTTACTCTCAAGATTCAATACCCAAACATCTTTGATGTTTTACATCGAGTTTCAACATTACCATAGAATCTCCCAAGGTATTATAAAGACTTCATGTCTTGTTCTATGTTTTCCTCGACCTTTCATTGTCAATCAATATATATACAATGTCATATCTAACATAAGAGTTATAAATTTCATATATCCTCCTTGTTTCAATACTAGGGTTTAACTTCTCTTACCCAATACATGGTATATCGACATCCTTGTCCTTCCAAAGGTAATAGCATAAGTGTAACAAATCATAAGAACAAAATGCTTCTAGTCTTTCCTAGACTACTTGGCATTGTTTGAGTTCACATTTTATGTACATAAATTAACATAGTATTCAAGGTATTCTCTCACCAATATATTATCTAAAATAATACTATCATTTCATATCAATAGTTTTGATCAGTGTCAATCTTTCATCCCTAAAAGGGTTTGATTAATAAAAGATAATAATATGTTTTCGACTCTTTTTGGTCAACTCGATACAATTGGCATCCAGCATAAGTTAGGTTTTGAACCCATATATTTATTACATCCTATTTTATATATGTACATGTCACATAAACCTTCATCAATCAAAATAGCTTACCACTTTCTTGTGAGATTGAGATACAACTTCACAATATGCCCAACCCTGGATTAATCACTCCAGTGATGCCCAACCTGGTGTTAACTTTGTCTTTTGTGCACTTAGCAATAAAATAAGTTCAATAAAGGCTACAAGATCAACATCATTATATTGTGAAGATCTCTCTTTCTCTTGAGAACCATAACATAAGCAACCAATGCTATCAAAGGCTATCTAGGGTTCCAAATTCATGGGTCACCTATTTCCTTAACATGTAATACAAAAAATTGACAAGAGGAATTCTATTTCCTAGAAGAAATCCTTTCCTATGTTGCAATCTCCTTACTTCAATATCATGATGATATTTTCTAATCCAAATAGTCCCTTGAGAGAACTAGCAAGATATCATCTATAGAGATATCCTGGTCTTTAACATCGACTAAAGGATCTATTTCCATTTTTCTTAGTTACCCATTACTATCTTAAAATCCAATTTCAATAATATATGACAATACAACATAAGTATAATGCACTCTGGTTTTCTCCAAACCTCTTAGGTGCTATATATAATCCCTTGTTACTCTAGGAATGTGAATACATTATACAATAACCATTCTTCGACTGATGTCAATCGAATAATCCTAGAAGTTCTATTCACATTTCAATACTTACAATCCTATTGATAATCCAATGTTCACTATCTTTCATCTTAAATGAATTATGAACTCATACAAGTTTTTCCTCGATTCCTTGAATATTCTAAAACGTACTTGTTAAATTCTATAAGTGTTAGCATATCTCCAACCTTGGATATTCCAAAAGAGATCAATATCTCTCTATTGCTATGGATGATTGTGTTTCTAGCACAAGCTTGTCAACGTTTTCATTCCTTATTCTCATGTTTGGAAAAACAAAACTAATTGAATATCTTTGTTATTGCATAGGCACTCCAATGAGATATTCATCTCTGATTATTGTTAGCCACACTAGATATAATTTGAACAACGACATAATGAATTTAAATATTAGCGTCGAACAGACTTTAGAGCTCAAGATGTATATCAATATACATGAGGACACTCAACTTTTTCTTTATTTCAAGACTTTACACTTGTCTTTGAGACTTCATATCTCTTAGGAATTTCCATTTCCAAAACGAAGCTTAAGCTACAGGAGTTTATGGTGAACACACAAGGTAATAAGGTTGATTCATACCTGAGCAATTCTCCCAAACATACTCAGATGTTACATTTTATTGGCTCCTCTAGTTTGTGATGACCTTTTTGTGATACGACACAACATCAAGTGTCTTCCCACTAGGGTCGAGTTCCTCCTTCAGTACGCACCCACCCATATGAATGATATTCAGGGACTGCAATGAGTGTGTGATATGTACAAAATGGTTTTTTTTTCTAGTTGCTTTCAAAACTTCAAAGCAAATGACATTCCCCTGTGTAAAGCAACTTCCTCCACCTTTTCTAACATCCTCTCTTCCTGCACTAAAATGGGAGCTCAAGAAACGTGGTCCCCCTGTGTCCATTGCAGGATATCTTTTTAAAATTCCCATCGCCTCCACTCTTGTATAACTGATTCTTGATCCCTTGCAAACAGTTTCTTTTTTTTCTTTTTATTCTCTTTATGTTCTTCAAGGTAACTAAGGGACACCCCTAGCGGTTTGCAACTATCCTCTAATATCTTAATCTTCATCCTATAAGTTAGTTCTAAATACCATTTTTTCTTACTGGTATCTCCACCATGTTGCGGATACATAGGAAAAGTCTTTGCCTTAAAATGAGCTTTGCTCGCAAGCAAGGAGTGGAGTAGTTGGTCCTTTTGACCACTCTCCCATAATCCTCCATTTTCTCCTAATAGGAATAAAATATTCTTATAGATCATGTTAAAGATGCAAATGCATATGTCAATAAAATATTGCGTAAACAATGCATACTAATGTCATTATACATTATTCGACAAGATGTGTGAACAGGGTCGAGGTACTCTCCCCCTCACAATCTTGCAGAATATCAAAATCAAACATATAAATAGGTTAATATATTGGTATTTCAACTGGGAAATACCAAAACTATAGCTAAACCACTAGCATATATATGTATTTACTCTCTTTCGAGTATATCCATTCAAACACATGAGAACTAATGACTATCGATTAATCCTTATCGATAGTCAATCTTTGTTTAACATAAATCAACAATTGTTGAATAGAAATATTGACTTACACCCAAAGGTTGAGTACCACTTACTTGACTCAACTAGGTTTACTAATTAGCACCAACACAGGACTTAAGATGGCGACAACCTGTTATATTCCTTGTATCTATACCCTTCTCTCTGATGATGCTCTCCCTCCCTTTCTAGGAGGGCGGAAACCTATTTCCTGAATGCAGCTTGCAAACACTAACTCGAGATTAAAGTATCATTAATCATTTCATAATTCTTATGAAATCATCACATCTTGATAACTTTTAAATACATGTCAAATTTTGAGTCAAATAAACATAACTCATAAAACATTGATTTTTCCAGACATTTTTACTAACATCAAATCATTGAATCATGCGTGCTCATCTAGTAATTACTTTAAAAGTAAAAAGGTAAAACATAGTTAAAGTTAGGGATGTAACATATTCCAGATTCCCATGGCTTTTTCTCTCTCAAATTTAATTATGTTGGAAAAGAAATTTTGCATGTGTGAAAACGAGTAAAAGGAAAATTATGTCCTCCGTATTGGTTCTTAAGCTCTTCCTGAAAATCGAATTGGGAAAGTTCTGCAATTTCTGCTAGCGAGCTCTTTAAATTCTCTGAGTCAACATTTTGGAAAATTTTCTTCTTGTTGAGGAAACACCTTTTTCTCTATGGTATTGATATTACTTCTTGTGTGATTAATCGAGTCAATTCTTAGTGCCATGCCGACTCTGGTATTCTTGCAAACCCGGTTGTTTACTGTGTTTGAATCTTTATCTTAGAGCCCCTCTCTGAGGCTAAGGAAATATCAATTTGGTACATCCCATTCGAATTCTTCTAATCAGAATAAAGCCTCCTCTTGTATCTATTTCTTGTTGTTTTAGCTTTCCTTTTTATTAGATGTGCCGATAGATTTCCATTCACATGTTCTTGCCGCTAATCGTTCTTTATTGTGATCAGCTGAGATGAAGGGTAAATTAATGAAGTGTATGCATATCTTTTACCCATGCCCAGTCTTGTCTCAGTCATGGTTGCCTCCTCTTCCTTTATATTGTGCTCGAACGACACTTGATATTGCAATTTATAATTGTTAGAATGATGAATGTGTTCCTGCTTGACTCGTGTAGTCTTGCTCTGACCAATGATGCCTCAGCTAGTATTCCTGTGTAGCCAAGCCCCAATCTTATCCTAAGAGTCAGTTTACTAGTGATTTGATGAAGGTCGACTAAGCTTAAGGTGCTGTAATTTGCATCCCTTTAGATTTAATTCACTGTATCCCTTCCATTGTGGCTTCATTCTTTCACCCGCGCCCTGTAGAATGGTGTAATAAACCCAACATTGTTTGCTTATTTTAATGGTTGTATATTATTGAAATTTTGACCCATTTCTATCGCCTTCTTATCAATCAAATGATATAAAATATATTTAGAATTCCATTTAAACTATTGTAATAGTAAATCAACAATTGTATGCATATAGCTATGCTTGAATTTGAAGTATATGATTGATGGAATCATGGAACAATCTGAATGTGCGCCATCCATAGAGTCTTGAAAGTAAGAGCTATTGGCAGTGCATGATCTTGTTTCTAGGGTAATTTTGTTGTTAGGTACGCTATTCATAGGCGTTGGGATATTTATAAGTTGAACTAAATGTTTATGGTTCAGATTCCCTTCGATATATATATATATACGTTTTTGAATATGAAAGTAATATATTGTAAACAACAGTTAGCTATATATATATACCAATGTGTGTATATATGTATGTATATACATTTATATATATATATATATATAGATAGATATATAGATATAATTGTAGATGTATTGCAATGGTATATTTGATTTGAAAATAAGAAATTTGTGGTAATTATGGAATAAGATTACAAAAAGGAAGATTAATTTAAGTACATTTAAATAAAAATGAACTCTGTTAAATGTGAAATATTTAGACTAATCTCTTGGTAATCATAAACATTGTATGCACTTGTAATTGCGTACTCATCTAGTTGTAAATTCACCATGTGACTTTTGATCGTGTTAGAGAATTTGTTTTTATGTGAGGTTGTGCTAACTATATGAAATTGGGTTATCATGGTTAATGTTCTTTGTTAGTATAATGGTGTATATGGCTAGTTAGACTTCTAGAGGCTAGGGGGGAATTTTCTATTTGATGGATCCTGTGATTGTTCATTTTGAAATGCTTTTTTTTTTGTATTGAATGTGTTACAAGGGCCATTAGCCTTGCACGGTATATTCTCCACTATGATTGGGATTTGTATGCAAGATGGTTTATGCCTCCCCCTTTGTGTATGTTTATGAGGTTATGTGATTTGTGCAAGTTGGATTGCCCTGTTGATTTTGTTGGGTCTCCTAGCTGCTAGTAGGGGGAGTGGCTCCCAATGGGGGGCTGACGTACAAAGTGGCGCCAGGGTAACCCATGTGGGAGTTTCTTAACTTAGTGATAATTTAAAATGAATTGGGGGGTTGGGTAGTTTATACATTAATCAAGATAACGCCTCACTCAGGGCTCAAGTGCTTGTTTAGGCATGGGATGAGTGGGAAGGCCTGGAATGAAAAAGATCAACTGCCTTGTCCTCTTGAAAGGTATGTTGATCTCGCATGAGTTTGTATGGGGTCTGGTGATTTGGTAGAGGCTGCCAGAGTAACTCAGGATGGGGGTCGGTAGCCTAGGAAGATACACCAGGGTAACCCATAGCAAGCTATGTGATGACACTCCTCCCTACTACAACCTAGTATTCCCTTGCCTCATTTCTTCCTTTGATGTTTGTGTCTTTGAAAGCAGTGTCTCTGTTGTGTGTTGTTATATTGTGTTGTTATATTGTGTTTGTATATTGGAGTCATGTTAGCCTTTGATTCGTTCATCTATCTCTTGACTGTTTTGTAGCGGTGGGACCTTATTGCTATCTCCTAGCATGAGGGGTGGACCTCAGGGTTCCACATGGTCGGTGGAATGTGCCTTGTACTCCATTGGGTTCCCTTTTTTGTGGATCATTCGTGTGGTGACTTCTCCTAGATATGTGGACTCTACACTTCTTCCAGTTCGAGTGGATTATCTCTCATGTACTTGTATTGTACCATAAATCAATTGTATAATGTATAATTCTTCTGATGTACTCTCCTCACATGCATATGAGGAGACATTGTTGTTCAAGATGAAAAGATGTAATGATGTAATTAATTGTTAAACTCTCTTATGTAATGGATAATGTAAAAATGCTATTGTATATGTTAGTTAAATGGATTGACTCTGAACGGTATCTATTGATCACTTGTTATGGTTATTCATATTGATTATTCAAGTAAATGTGATGGATTAAATGGAATTTCATATTGTTGATGTAATTTGTTTAATGTAATGATTTATAGTTCTTGCTAGTTTAGTTAATGGGAATCTAGTAGTGTAGTCATGGACCTTAGAGGACTTAAGTTAGAATTCAAGCTATGCTTTCATTTGCAATCTTGTGTATATTGCACTTTCAAAAAAAAAATTGTCCCGTTTTAGGTGTTTTAGCATGTTGTCCTCTAGGGTTTTGTGGTGGGGCAATACACATAATTTCTATGGATGTTGTTTCTATTGACCCATATAGAATTGAATCTATCATGAAACTACCCTTACCAAGCAACAAAAAATAATTGAAATCATTTTTTTGGTAAAATCAATTTATCTAGAGGTTTATTAGTGGGTTTGTTGAGATTGTTCACCCACCAAATGATATGTTGAAAAATATTATGTAAAGATAAAATGGAAAACTAAAGAAAATAATTCCTTTTCATAAATCAAAGAAGCAATTGCTAGTTATCTTATTTTAACTAGCCCCGATTTAGCTAAGTTGTTTTGTATGTATTCCTTTGATTTTGAACACTCTTGTGCTACAATTTTGACACAAAAATGGAGACTAGGTATGAGAGGCCCTAATTTACATGAGAATTCCCTTCAAAAAATTATAAATGAGATATCCTAGCATAGAGAAACAAGCATTTTCCTTGGTAAGAGCGGTGAGAAATTTCAAACACTAAATTTTGAGAAGCATGATATTTTCCATAATTATTGATAAAGTGTTCATATCAATGTTAATGCAAAAAGAGTTAGGGGAAACTAGAGGCAACTGGATGGAATTCCTATAAGATTTGGATATGGAGATACAATCTATTAATATTTTTGGAGGCCAAGGCCTTCCAAAATCTTTAGTAGAGGTTGACAAACAATTTTTATCCAATAGTATACAATGGATGACATTACAACTAATGATTGGTACAAGGATATTTTCCACTAACTACTCCAAAATAGGTGTCCTATAGGTTTGAATGTGAAAAAGGATCACTTAGAATAAAAATTATCAATTACGCATGATAAAGGTTGGTGTTATCTACAAGAGGAATTATGAAGGAGTATACTTGAGGTGTTTAAATAAGGAATAAGTTGTTTAGGTCCTTATATAGTTTCACAAAAAAATTGGGATGATGCATGGTTTTGGAAACAATACAACTCATCAAATATTAAGAGAAGGCTACTACTGGCCACATATGATCAAAGATGCATATCAACATGTGAAAGCATGTCATGCTTGTTAGACTTACTACATACTAGTAGTGAAATCCTACCATGCCCTTGCATCTTCTTCATGAGGTACACCCTTTCACCCAATGTGGCCTAGATTTCATTGGTATGATTAATTTGAGATATTTTACATGATTTTTTTTATCTTTATAGCTAAAAAATACTATATGAGGTGGGAAAAACCCATTACTTATAAGAACTATAACATTGAGGTTGTTACATAGTTTTTGGAAGAATGTCTCATGGCCAGGTTTAGATGCCTCTTGCTCTAGTATGTGATAATGATCTCACATTTTCTTTAACCAAATTATTACAATGAGATTTTAAACATAAGGTAGTTTTAAGTTTCTTCCAATTATTATCCACAAGGAAATGGTGTTACAAAATATATAATCAAAACTTAATTGAGGTTATAAAATATATATTAGAGAAAAATCCTAGAGATTGGCACACTAAGTTGAAGTATTCCTTGTGAGTTGATAGGAATATGATCAAGGATTCCTTAGGGACATCATCTTATAAATTGCTATATGTTATAGATCATTTATTTCATATGAACTTGGGAATCCCAACCTTATCATTTGTGAAGAATTACTTAGAAACAAAGAAAAAGAATGAAGTTAGATTGATAAATTTATTGAACCTAGAAGAAAAAAGGAATGATGCCTTGGAACACATAGGAAACATCAAGAAATAGTGAAAATATGGTTTGATAAAAGAGCTAGGGTGAAATATTTTATGATATATGATCTAACCCTTTTATTAGATAAGTCAAGAGAGAAGAAAGATGACCATAGTAAATTTGAAAAACTATGGTTAGGTCCCTATCAGATATTAGATATTTTACTAGAAACCGTATTTAGGATTAGTTCTTTGAATAGAGAGTCTATCCCATTACCAATTAATGGGTAGTATTTAAAACAGTACTTTGGATCTTAGTGGTCCTAAATACCTCCCATGTGTAGGATCTAAAAATTAGCTCTATATTGAAGACCACTTGCAAAAATAATGGAAACCTTCTACAAGAGAGCATATAAGGAATGAGTTGCTTGATATTAAGATCTATCAAATATGATGAAGAGTTATATTACAAAAGTGTATAATGACCTCACTTATATAGACAAGGTGTAATGAACTACCTAATGAAAAACATTAAATGACTTGTATCATTATTAAATGACCTAGGACACTAGAATTAAATAAAATTTAAAAAGAATAAGATATGATAAGATCTTATATAGACAACTAAGACTTCTAAAAATATGCCTAGGACCTAAGTGGACTTAACATGTAAATAGGACCCACTAATTAACTTGTTAAGTAAATTAACTATTAACACCAATACCATGTGCATACTTAGCTTAAGGTTTTTGTGTGTTGTGCTTTTTTTCTTCCTTTATGTTTTCTTTGACCTACTAATTTATACTTTTGGTGTTTCCCTTTTATATTTTTTCTTGCTATTTATTCTTTTCTTTTTTTATTTTGTTGTCCTATTTTTTGGGTTTCTTGTTCTTTGTCTTTCCTTTAGGATGATTCCCTAACGAGGGAAAATATTATGGGTAGTGTATGCATGAAAATATAATAAATAAAATAGAATTAAATCAAACCAATTCAACATTCAAAATTTCATATGCAAACATCATATTGAGCATAATATGAATATTTTCTTGTTTTGAAATGTGGGTGCTCAATTTACCAACATAACCTTAGCATTACTTGATTGATAAATTGGAAAAACTTAGGTATGAATTTGAATTCTTTTGAAATGATTCAGAAATGTGCTAGGTTTGTAGACTTGATGAAGGGATAGGATTCAATCTAGAACTTGAGATCTAATCCATAATTTGGGGGACTAATGAAGAGATGTGGCAAACATGGGAGAGTTGATCATTATTTTAATTTTAATTAAAATATTTATTATTACTCAACATGACTTAACTACTACATGGAGGAGTTAATTAAGTGCATGAGAGAAGGGCTTAAATTTAATGGTCGTATACCTGTATTTGAAGATTTTAACTGTAAAATACAATAATAATCAATATTTAACCGTATGTTAATACATGCAATTTATTTTAGAAACTGTAAAAAAACAATTAATATGAAAATTTGACCATTTTTTAATAGAAACTTCTATGCTTTAATAAAATAATAGAAACTTTTTTTTTTTAAATGCAAATTTCTATTGTTGAAAATACAAATCTCAAATTTTTAGATTTTTTTAAGATTCTAAATATTTTTGAGTTTCTTTTATTCTAAATACTTTTTGAGTTTCTTTAATAGAATTTTTTATAAAAACAACAATCTTCTCCTTCAAACCATTTTTTTGTTTTACCAATACAAAATATTTCATTTTTCTTTTATTAATCTGGTTTTAAAGTTTAATCTTCATTATCCAAACTCCAGAGTTGCAGAGAAGCAAAAAGTCAGAAAAGGGAAAGATATTTTTGCACACAACTTACAACAAAAAAGAAAGAAGATTTTCAAAAAATAAAGAGATTTTGCTGCATAGTTACAACTTACAACAAAAAAGAAAACGATTTTGCTGCAGTAAGAAGAGTAAGATGATTTTCATTTTTTTTTTGTTCTTTTAAAAAAATAATGATTTACAAATCTTATATTAAAAATTTGTAATAGTTTACCACAGTAAAATTAAACATTGTAGATATGTTTTATCAAACAATTTGGATCGCATTTAATAATATTCCATGATTTTTTTTTCCTATTTTTTTTGTTCTGATGCAACCACTACAACCCCCTGTTCTCTATATGGTTGTTAGTGTGAACCATTTGAATCTATACCTTGCACAAACACAATAAACATGCAAACAATTAGATCAAACACAAGATTAGAAACCAATGATTCCTCAAGAAATCCATTTGAAATTTGCAAAAGATAAGAAATGAAAATGAAGAACACAAATGAAACAATTAAATCCTATCTAATGCAAGCAAACTCTTGATCTCTTGAGGGAGTTGGTGCAAATAGGTGTGTGGAGATTTGCCCTTTCCCAACTCCTTGAATGCAAATGTTGATTGAAGATGATTGATCCACTTGATGAAGACTTTGAATGTATGCTCCAAGCTTAAAATCTGCAAAAAACCTAGCTATGATTCAATGAGATGGATGAGGATTGCTAAGTATTTTAGCATGGTAATTTGCTTGAGATGTGGATGATGAAATGCATGGTGAAGCATTCTATTTATAGAATGTTGAAATGGAAACAAAGCCAAAATAGAGCAATGTGGGACAAAGATTCAACCAATGATAAATGCCACTTGTCAACATGTGATTGGATGAGGAATGAGCAAGTTTTGACAAATGTGCCAATAAATGCATTTTTGAATTTGAATTTTGAGAAAAGACATGTAAGAGGGGGAAAGAAAATTGCATTGAATGCCACTTGGCTCAAGGCAAGGACATGTAAGAAAAAGTAAATGCCTTGTTGGAAGGACTTGTAAGAGAGAGTAAATGACATGTTGGAAGGACATGTCATTCAAATTTTGAATTTGAAATAGAAGAATATTCCTCCAAAAGATGCTTTGTTGAGGAAAATGAAGATTTAATAAATCAATAAATTGATTTATTTGTGCAAGTGGAGATATCTAGAGAATGCAAGTGGGAGAGATTAGTATTTAATCATGGTTAGATTAAATAAATGATGATTATGTTAGTTGACTTATTTTGACTTAGATTTTTGGATTAATTTAAGTCAAACAAGAGAGGAAATGATTTAATGAGTTTAATTAAATAAACATGTTTTGATTATTTAATTAAAGAGATTAAAGTAAGATTAAATTAAATAAGATTTTAATTTATTCAATTTAATAGATAGACTTTAGAGATTTAATTAAATAAAATTAATTATTTAATTAAAATAGGGATAATTAGATCAAATGAATTGATTTAATTAACAAGGGAAAGTGACTTAATTAGACAAAAATAATTTATTTAATTAAGAGACAAAAATTGATGAATTTAATCAGATAAGGGAATTTGATTAAACAGTTAGACCGAGGGATGATTTAGGAAGAAACGATGTTAGTAGATCAGAGTTAGATGCGCAATGTCAACTTGTACATTTTGCGTGTCTACAGTTAGTTTATATTAAATTGTTTTTTTATGGTTCATTTTTTATAAATTTAGATGAATTTGAACAAAATATCTAAATCTTTCTTATTTTTAAAATATGTAGGGATTAAAATTTGAAAATGTCTTAGAGAAAAAAAATCAGCCTTCTATCAAGCATTTTTTTTCCATGGTCAAGTACATCTGAAGTTGTAGCACCCAATGAATATCATAATTTTGATTTAAATGAAGACTTAGATATTTTGGGGTACACTGAAGAGTATGCTGATGAATATCAAACAAGAGAAAACAATACACAGATTTTTTTTAAAAAAAACTTGAAGTAAAACGAGAATTTCGTGAGGAATGGAAAGTAAAGTTTAAGTGGCTGAAATGTACAATATATGAAGGAAAAAAAGTTATAAAATGCATATATTGTGAAACACATAATGCAACTAGACCATGGGGAGCAGGTAATGGTTGCACTAATTTACAACATTTTTCATTAGTTACTCATGCCAATTCAAACATTCATAAGATTTCACTAGCTAGATGGACATGTGAGAATGAAAAGAAAGCAAAACCTATTACATAACATATAGCAAATGTTGATGGCATTAACAAGGAAAGAGTCATCACAACTATGAAATTAGTTTTTTGGATGGTTCAAGAGGATTTACCCCTTTCAAAATATGAATCACTTTGCTCCCTTGAAATAGCATTACAGTTACCAAACATGCCAAAGAATAAAGACTACAATTCATACACAAATCAAATGGTTGCAAATCAATTTCTTTTTGCTATATCTAAGTATCTTGAAGAGGTACAAACTGCTAGAATGTTGGATAGTCCTTTTTTCTCTTTGATGTTGGATGAAAGTACAGATCGCAGTTTAGAGAAGCATCTTGTGGTCTATGCAACTTTTTTAGACTCAAAAGGGTTGGGGCAGCCAACTTTACAATTTTTAAAGCTCATAAATGTTTGTGATGGAAAAGGAAAAATAATTTATGATGCATTAAAGGAAGAAAGGGGGCTTTCAAGTACACACTTAATAGTTGTTTCCACATATGGTGCTTCATCCATGGTTGGTAGTGAAAATGGGTTTGTTTCTTTTATGAAAAAAATGTTCCTAATCGTGTAGGTGTTCATTGCATTGCTCATCATGAAGCTTTAGTTGCATCAGATGCTTCCAAAAAAATTCCCGAATTGTTATTTGTTGAGAAATTAGTAAATAAGGTGTATTCTTGGGTACAAAATTCTACTAAAAGAAACAAAGAACTCATTTCTTTACAGAAAGTCATGCAACTTGAAACTCTTCGAGCTCTTCAAATTCATGGAGTTAGATGGCTTTCAAGAGGACAAGTTATTGAAAGGCTTGTTGTATTGATGCCTCCTATATTGACTTTATGGAAAAATGAAAAGAGAGAGTCATGGTATGATAAAGCAAGAATATTTTCAGTTCAATTTTGTTTACACATGCTTGCAGATATAATGCTTATGTTGAACAAGCTGAATAGAAAATTTCAAGAAGAGTATGTTGATGTTACATCATTAGGGGCATCTATTGATATTACTATAAACACTTTAAACAGGTGGTTTATGAGAAGTGATACATTTGTTGATGGTACTTGTTACTTATCTAAATTTTTGGATGCCTCTAAATATGGTTATTTAGAGATTACTGATAAAGAGGGCATTGTTCATAGGTATGAATTGCGGTTTGTGGCAATTTCACATGCACATGGTGATTATGTTGATTCACAAAAGCAATCACTAAAACCTTGCATTGATGGTTCATTAGAGAGTTGTAAACAACTTGCAAAAGAATATGTTCAAGCACTTATAGATTGTTTGAATGGAAGATTTCTTGATCTTGTGTTTTTCAACTCTGTAAAGTTGTTTAGTCCTTGTCATTATCTAAAGGATACTCGTGCGAGAGAAGATAATTCAAAGCATTGGCTTGATAATATTTTTCAACACATGCAACATACTTTATGTGAGGGAGAAGAAAATGAAACATCATTTAATGTTGAAGCTTGTAAAAAGGAGTTGCATATATTTGTTGATACTCTTTATCTTAGTTGTGAGGGATTATCAATGAAGGAATCTTGGAGGGTTTTTTGTGTCATAGACTCACAAACAAGTTTTCCAAACATGACAAAGCTATGGAAAACAATCCTTACTATTCGAGCAAGTATAGTGGCATGTGAAAGAGGATTTTCAAGGAAAAACATAATAAAAGATATCCGACGAACAACTCTAACATTAGATATATTGGATGCTTTGATGAGAGTGTCTCTAACAATGCTTGATGTATTAGTAGTCGAATGGAGCAGAGTGTATGAAATTTGGAAAGATGTCAAACAAAGAAGAATTTAAAATGTTTTAAAAGTCATTTTTTTGTTCATATTTGTAATGGTGATGTATCCCATATGAGGTAGAACACACCAATGCATTATAATTAGTTAGTTTCATTTTAATGTCAGTATGTTACAAGTTCTATGCTACTACTATCACTAGCACTTGCACCAAAAGGGGTGCAAGGGTTACACTGATAGAGAAGTATATGTAAGAAAACATGCTAAGTAGCTTTCATTGTAGTGTTCATATAAATTTGTAATAGAAGCTTGAAATACATACAAAAGATATTTTTTTTACAAATGTTTGGAACAAATAGAATTTTCTTTGAATTACAATTTTTGATATAGCCATTTGAAGGAATGATTCATAGTAGTTTCATTTGTGATGCTTTTATAGTTGATGTTTCCACATGCTTGTATGAAAAGAGTCTTGCATCAAGAAGCTTTTGTTGTCTAGTTACTTGTTCCTAAACATGGAAAGAAAAAGTTAGAACACTAACATCATAATTACATCGATTGTTTTATTTGGACAGTAAAAAGCAAAGGAAAAAATAAATCAGTTGGTAGAAGAAGGAACTATAAGAGAGAGAATATTCTTTTGGGTGGCATCTTAGGTGCACTTGATCCAAAAATGAAAAGAACTACAATTATTAAGCAACCACCTGTAGACCATGAAGATGTGAGTAAATTAGTTGGTAATTTATGTGTAAAGCATATACTATGAAGAGCATATTAATAAGAATTAAGTAATATTTGATGTAGAGAAGTTTGAAAGTAAAAATGTGTACCTGTACTCTCATAATGAAATCAGATGTAGTCGGAGCTCTTCCTTTTTTTTGACAATTGTGTATGAATATGCATATAAAGTAATTGTTCTTATTAAAGATATCAAGTTTCTACAATCCGTATCGTAAATTTGTATTGCTTCTAGTTTTGATGCTAAATTTTTTTGACACAATCAAAACCAGAAGTAATACAAATTGTTCTTATGCTTAGAAAATTGTGAATATAAAATTGTCAATATAGAAACATAAACCCAATGTGCACAATTAAATGTACGTAAAATTATTTATATAAACCAAATGGAAATTAATTTTATATAAAATTAAGTGAGTTGAGTGTGCAAGATCAATCACTTAGAAATTTTGAAAAAAAATTGGTTAAATTTCTATAAGAATTAAAAAGTTCGGATCTCGGAGAATTTTTTTTTTTAAATTCACTAAAGACTACTCAACAAAAGGGTAGAGGTCATTAAATCTAAAGCTGAAAACTTTCCCTTTGACCTTATGACACATCGTAGTTGCATGTATTAACTTACTGTGAATGTACGGATCTTTAACAAGAAAGGTGTCAAATATTAAGAGTATTTTTGTGCCACGAAGAAGGCTATTCTAAAACGTGGGGGACAAAACCATTTGCAATGTGGTAAGGGGAAAAAGCATGTTACTTTCCTAATAACAAAGTTCGTAGGAGTGTTGGGTAGAAGGCTATTTTGAAACATGGGGGACAAAACCATTTGCAATGTGGTAAGGGGAAAAAACATGTAAATCTGTACTGAATATTTCTATGGTTGCAAGAAGACTCTGATCATTTTTCCCCTGGCCTCCACAATTAACAGTTGGTGTTGCTGATAATTCTTATCTCCATGGAAGATCCATTGTAATAAAATACAGAGATGCAAATCAGATTCTCTAGCTACAGTCTGCCCAACATAGAACGCTTCATGAGTAAAAGAAAGTCAACCCAAAGAGGCTTATAAATTCTAATGTGCTACAGGCCTTTGTTAGTCAAAGCTAATCATGTTCAGCTAGTAATTGACTCAATTTGTTTGATAAAATATTTTCTTCATCTCCATTGCAGAGGTGGAAAGTAACAATATATTAGATTGTGTTTGGTTTAGAGGTAGCTTAGTTTACATTCTTAACCTCACGGATGTAATTGTTTTTGTCTAGAGCCTTGCTAATTTCACTTTTTTTTACTTCTATTTGATGGCCTGCTTCTATCATGCCTATTCTCCAAGCTTTTGTTGGTCATTTTTGTTTAAATATTGCTAAAAATTGCATTTTTTCCAAAATTGGACAAGGAAACAGTTTAAACCCACAAACTGGCAAAAAAAATGTGCCATAAGGTTTGTTCCTGAAAATTTTCCAATTTAATTGTAATACAAAGAATTTCATTACAATTGTTTGATCCCAATCATAAACTTGATGCCATATGGGAACTCAGGGCTATTATAATGAGGCACAACTAGCTCAAAAGATGATAGATGAGCACTTTTTGCTGAAGCATATTTTCTAAAGTAATTATATGCTTTTGAGTCTCTATTTGTATTTATTCTCTTTTCTTTCAATAATTTACCAGGAAAAGGTGTAGTTGGACCTTGCCTTGTACTGTACATAACTAAGAGCTTCCTTGAAAGATTTCAATTTTTACCATCTATGTGAAGAATAGGCAGAAGTAAATAAAATTTTCAGTTTATTTTGAAGTTTGAAGGTTTATTAGTTTTTACATAATGCATGCAGGTGTATAAGTAAAAAACAGAAGTGAAAACTATGACCATAATTACTACTATTACCAAGAACAGACGTATATAGCTGGAACAATAAACATAAAATAAGTAAGAAAGAAAAGTAAAATACTATTAAAGAAATAGAAGTAAAAACATACTATTGATTTTCTTCTCCAATACCTTGCCTGCGGCAGAGTTGTGGTAATTTTTCCTTTACACTATGCGGCTTGGGAAAAATTTTGTAGACAGAAAACAAAAATAAGGCTTAACAGAACAAATAGTTTCCATAACCTTAATCCCCCTAAAAAAAAATGCACTGCAAAACATTTGTTGCAAAATAAGTAGATTTAATATGTTTTTAAGAACAATATTAAGCAGTGTTAAAGTCGGCAGGAGTGAGGGTAGTGGCAAAGGTGGAAAAAAATCAATATCTTCACATTTATTGCAATCGATTTTTCACATTTATTGCAATTTGATCGACTACCAGATAATTAGATTGATCACATTTACTTGGGGATAACAATCCCATCCAATCTACCAACAGTGATAAAATTTAAATTTTCTTTAAATGCGTACACTCCTAAACAATCGAAGGAGGACTGAATTTGATATGATTTCATATTAAATTGCAACTTTCTTGACATTGCAACTCTGCGTTTATTTGACAATATACACATTGACAAATAAGTGAGTGGTAACCTGTTTCTCGAGAGGGAGTTTTCAGGGGAGAGACTTGTTTCCATTGAAAGCTCACACTATATATAGCCTATCAGCTGATAAATCAAATCAAATTTATAACAGACTTTGAAGTTTTTTAAATTTGAGATGAATGGACAGCAAGTGAAAAAGTCATTATCTTTTTCAACCTATTCCAAGAGATGGTTGCCTAGGTATTGACAGTGCTTCTATGGCAGAGAGGAGGCATGTGCCTTATGCTGAAAATGTTCTTGTCCCTCGCCTATCAATGCCTTATTATATAAAATTTGACTTGTAGTAAAAAAAAAAAAAATTGTCATGAGAAAGACTAAACCGTAGAAAAAAAATTCATGATGGGCAAGGTGGACCGTCAAATTTAAGCCTTGCATGAGAGAATTAGGGGGAGTTGACTATTTACATAGAATAGATAATTAATTGCATGAATGAGTGAAGTGGATTTGATTGATGAGTGGGACAAGGAGAAAGTTCGAGTGAACTGATTAGACTTGGTAGTCAACTAGGTGAGTTCAAATTAATTCTTTAATTTAATAATTAATTAATTGAATTATTGGTACACGTGAGGTAGAAATTAATATTTAATTAATTTATTTGTGGACAATGTGTGGATAAATAAATAAATAATTAGATATATATAGATAATTAAAGGATAATTATGTACAACCTTGATTTATTAAATGGATAATTATATTAGCTAAATTTAATTAAATTATTAGACATTAGGAGTATTAGGTGATGAGGTGATGATGCATGTGTCTTAGGTGATGAACACGTGATAAGGTTCTAGGAGATGAATGAAGGAATTAGGTGATGATTGGATGAAATTGATTATTAGGTGAAGTTGACATTATTTAGGTGTCTACAGGGAGCTAGGAAAAGGTTTGTTGTTGGTGGTTTTTTTTTTTTTAAGATCAATCATTAAATTATAGATACTTTAACTTTGTTTCATTCAGTTATGGCTTACGAGGAATTATCTTTTTAGGATTAGAGACTAATAAGGTTCAAGGATGGAATATCTAACATATTAAACTTTATACATGCCTTAAACATTCATGAGTTGGTTAGGATTAGATGTTATGGTTTCATCTTAGGTGATAAATCTTAAAGTTATATTCTTCAATGGTGAATATTGTAATTCCTAACCTAGAGATGGGATTTATTGCTTATGGATTGTGACAGCTTCATAAAAAGAAAAGAAAAAAAGAGAAAATGATGAGAAAAATAATCACAAAAAAGAGAGAAGGAACAAAATATAGATATCACAAGAACTCAATCATTTGGGTGTTTTAAGTAACTTCCATTGGGTCTATATACATATGAATAGTAGTAAAGCTTTGAATGAAGCCATATGTAACTATTTTGAGGCTATAGAAACAGGGTTGGTAGTAAAGCAATAGTTTTTTTCTCACCAATCATTTCTTTCTAATTACATTATATAATTTCTAACAAACTCCTAATTAGTTATATTTGTAACTGTTGTCACTCAATATTGTGCCCTTGTTAAGTTGTAGAACTTAGCTTATTGGTGAAAGATGGGATCCTTTCTAGGTTTGTGGGTCACCTATGATGAAAAGGAACCTCTAGAGAGGGTTGGTTCTCCTAGATTTATCACCTGAACTAAACTAAACTAATGATGCTTGCTGAGAAAAGAGAAAAGGATAACTTGAAAATGAAACCTAAACTCTAAAAGGTGATGCACCGAATGATTCTTTCAAACCTACACTGTTGTTTTGGAACTTACAATATGACCAAAATGAACAAGTTGCTTCAACACAACTCGAGTTTCTACATGCTTACACATAAGTATTTTGCAGGAAAGATGAGGCATTTTTCAATTCTAAAAGGAAAAAACAATTATCTTCACAATTAGAAGTTTCCAAAACTACTATCATAACCTATGACCTGCATAAGGCATGCATATTTCTGCAAGAAGGTGCTTAAAGAATGAGACATAGATTGAGGATTCATATCCAATCACAGAAAATACATCTATCATTCATACATGCACACAAAAAACAGATTGGAGAAGGCAAATTACTTGTCTTTAATTGATCAAAAGAAGTGCTACATAGCTGTGTACAAATCTGAAAGTGGAGTTTCATTGCTGCTCTAGCTAGAACTCCAAAAAGTTAAGTTACAATACTAAGACTGAGAAAAAAACTAACTGAAAATCCTGCCTAAGGCTTGCTTTTTTGCTGTTCTAACAGCTTACAAGATAATAGGAACATGTGTGTAAGAGAAAAGGGTAAGTCTTTACTTCATCTTGCTGAGTCAAACTCCTTTCGTCGTCCAAAACAATACAGCCCCTTAACAAGCTCCAAAAAGGTGTTGAGAGTGTTGGAAAAGACTTTCCTTGACCCCTTCTACCATCAAAGCACCTAAAATAGCTCCTAGATGTTGATAAATGCTTCAAAAGTGAGTCAAAACTGCCCTATATTCTCTCCACTTTGCTGGACAGTTCACTCAACCTCCCCCTTGATGCTTGCAACTGCTCATAATTGCCAATAAATCTCTTAACTGCTGCAACTTCCTTTCCTTAAGCTTTTAAACATGTGAAAAAAGGTTTGAAATGATCAAACAACCTTAAGGGGACGTAGGATTAGATTACTGGGACTTGCCACCTTGTCAATGAGTTTGTTTGATCATTCTCCATGTTATTGTAGGCCTTAGTGGAAGCTCTTATAGGATGATTTATCAATGAAAACATTTAATGCACTGTGTCAAAACCCACTTTCATCTATGCCTTGCACAGGTCTGCAACGGCCTGTAAGTTGTCCATGCTTCCAGTAGAAAACTTTTCCCATGGTTTACTATCAAATATGCTAAAATAGTCACAGCAATGCTCTGTGTTTCTCTTGCATCACATGTTTGATCCTTTGGTCTTTGCTTCTATTTCACTGTGTTTTGAAGACTTCATGACTTCTGTTCACTCCACTAACTACCGGATAAACTTATAATAGTCATTAAATCTTTGTGATCTACTCCTTAAAACTCAGTGTGATGGTTCTTTGCTTGCATGATATGACAGCAACTTGTCACATGAACTGTGAAATACCCTTAAACTACTAGCTATACCTCATTTGAAGTCTCTTTTGTGTAGACTGCCACCATGACAGTCTTAATGGTTGTCCTCTTGAATATGTTAACTGTGCATCTGATCTTTGTGACTGTCCCTTACCTTTTGGACTGTCCTTGCTTATATGATATGTACCATCCTTAATAAATCTTAAGGACTATCACTTTATGACCTTGATAGAGGGTTTACATACAAAACTTTGACAGAGGTCTTAAACACCTTATCATTTTTCCCCTTCGTGCATCTATGCTCTACCCTTTGCAAACTCTTTGAAAGCCTTTCATAAATATCACTGTCATCTTTCTCCATTTGCTTGACATGACTGTGTGAGCTCTTCTATCATCATTACACCATTTTGTGACTACATTTTCCATAGTGAACAAGCCACTGGACTTGTTTGATGACTGTCATCAGAATTATTCTCACAACTATGCATCCAATCTTCATGCTATCCAATGAATCTCTGTTGTTTTAGTCAATTTTGCACTATAACTGTTCTCTTTATCTATAAATGCAACATCTCCAGGGTTTTCCAGAGTAGATGAAACATGTTTTTCATCCTCAAGCATTGAAACATTAACAACTATCTCCCCTATTTTAGCAAATGGACTGGCATCTACTATTCAATAGCTTGTTATCACAGAACTTATGACTGGTCTTTCGAATCCTTGCAATCATTAAGTGCTACCTCTAATAGTGACCCCGATTAATACAGTTGATAATGTGATACAATCATTACCTTTGCTATCCTCTTAATGATGGCTGCCACTGCCATCTCATTCTTTATACTGTGGAGTGTCATTTATCTTTGTTGTCCCATCACTAATGCATTATTCTAGGTGAAGTCTTGATATGCAACATAAACTGCATTTCCAATATTGACACGGTCCTTTCTTTATATCTCCCAACTGTGCATCTTCTTGTGATTGTCATGCCCCATTATTAGGTTTGATTGTCCTATAATAATGTACGCACAAACATTGCTCTTAGGACTGTGCAATGTCTTACTAGACTTCCATCTTCAAAGCTATCCTCATGATGATGATCACACTGCCCTGGATCAGAACTCTATCCATGATCCCTTGTCCTTGGGAGTGCAATTCATGACTGCCCCTCTGTCCAAACCTTTCAATGCCTTGACTGCCTTTCACTAATTGTGAGGCTGCCAATGAAATTTGTAAAGGACTATCAAACTGTTCTTTATCCTCTATCATACATTCCTTGTCTAAAGATTGTTTCCTGAGCTTATTTAAGACTATCTACTTGGCCTGAATTTTGGTAGCTTTTCTTCATCTAAACCATCCATTACGAGAAAATGACCTCTTTGCTTTGGTGAGCTTCCCTTGCTTGAACAAAGAATTTGAAGCTTGCTGTTATATTGTTGGGTTGTCATTCCTTTGGATTGCAGCAACTGAGATACTTAATCCAATGACAAGACCTGCAATACCTCTTACATTCTTCAAAACCTCATTGCATATCATGACTGTCATGGATAGATTTAGAATGTATAGCTCTCATCATCTGCATCCATTACCTTTACTACTGCCCTTGAACTGCAGGCTGCTTTCTTATTTATGCTCTTCATTGTTAACACTTTGTCCTTTGTATCCATGCATGGATTTATTATGATGGTACTATCATACCTCACAATATCTTGGGACTGCTCACTGCTGAGTGTCAACCTCCTTCACTTGTTCAATCATTGTTCTAGTACAATGATTAGTTCTAGTACAATCAAACCACAAAACAATAAAAAACACTCCAATCACTTCCAAGAACCATCAAATCCAGCTTGGAAACCACTCAGTAGATGTTGCATTTGAGGAATCAGCTACATGGCAGCCTTGAAGACATCCCTTGAACTGCTGTCCTTTTGTTGACAGTCTTCTAGTCATGTCTAGGGTTTGTGAAGCTTGGATAGGCATATCAACAACCTTCAAAAACTGAAGCACACATCAAAATACTTTTGATAGGTTTTTTTACATCTTCTATGTCTTCATTTAACCATAAAACTCTGCCCTCTACAGTTCACTGTTTAGCTAGGGTTTAGACAAGGTACCGAATGACATCCATCTCTTATCTCTTCAAAAAATTGAAACTCCAACATTATTGTAAAATCAATCTCCAATGTTAGTGTTGCCAAGATAAAATGCCACTAATTTCCTTAAAGCGCTATCAATCTGATGCAACAAAAATATCAACAGCAGAATGCTCTACAAGTACTCCTGGTCGGGGACCTTCATGCCATTCTTCTAGCTTAGAAAACTTTTAATCTCACATGCATGTATTTGTATGGAAATAAAGTGGTAATCTTCAAGAAAAATTTCACCATTTCAAACCTTATCCCTCCATTCAAAGTTACAAATCTCCACTATTGGTAATGCTACAAAGTTCTGTCTATTTAGTGACTTCAAATGAAAAGAAATCTGATATAAGAAATTACTCAAGTACATGATCACAAAAACCGTGAGAGTATGCATGAGTAAACAGATGTTTTCAATGCTGCTCCAAAATGTAGAAATGATTCGAGGAAAAGAAGTATGCTAAAGAGACAGAAAGATTACTTTAGAAAAAAAAATTCTGGAAGGCATGAAGACTGTATAGCAGCACTACTGTAGAAATCTGACCTTTTCTCACGAGCACATGACCCGACCTCCTATATAAGGGGACAAATGCCGCATTGTCCTCTACACTATTGAGCTTGATCCAGACATCTGGTTTCCATGCAACATTGTCCGACTCATGGTCTAACTGGGGGCGCAATGACCCAGTCAAAGCGGAAGCAAACACTAGAGCGACTTGGACTCTTGGTGCAATGCATGTCCCCAACAAGCATTAATGGATGTGTGATCCAACTCATCACTGGTTGCATAATCCAATGCTGCATTGGGTGCGTGTTGCAATGGGAGTCTAGTCGTGGCATTACTGGATTCCGATTGACGCGTTCCTGACTTGATGTGTGGTGATGCAAGCTCATGCCGAGTTGCATTGCGTGGAAGAACCGTTGTATGCGTGTTGCTCATGACCGAGTTGCATTCTTGGAAATGGTGCGGACTTTGTGGGGCTCGTTGGTTCTATTAAAGGGATGCACAGTTTAGTTTATGGTAATGTGAGAACGGATCGGCTAAGTAACAAGAAATCAGTTTATACGAACCTGCTGTGTGAAGAAAAAGCGCATTACAATATATTCTCTTATATGCAAAATTGTGAAGGGTTTTGGTGTGAGCCGAAGAGGTGCATCTTTTTTCCCCCTTGTATCAAATTGGTGCAAGGTTTTATTTCCTGAGTTAGAAGTGTGTTGCACTTGGTGATGTAACCGAGCTAGAAACTCTTGTGGGGTGTAATACCCCCATGTTTCTGATACTTTTTGATACTATTTAATACTTTTATATGTTAGTGTGATATTGTGTTGTGATGATGATTGATTCATCAACTTGGTGTGTGCGGATGCGTAGTTTAGTTGTTTGCTTCTTGTGACATTATTAGTATGATTTATGATACTCTATGTGTTGATTTGATTATTGTTTATTCAAATAGTTTTTCATTAATGTTTTATATGTCGATGTGATGATTCTATGGTGATCATGTTATTTGGATTCAGCATTATTTTATAATGCAATGGTTTAATAATTAGTTATGATGTAGTAGTTAAGTAATCATGTTATCTTATGATCAATTTGGTTAGAAATGTTAGTTCGTCATTGATATTGTAATTGCTAGAATAGATTAGGTGAGAGGACAGTGTAGCATCACTCGTTCACGAGTGCCCTGCTACGCTGCAATTCCTTCTCGCAATAGGATGTTTTGATTATGTATATATACATGTGCTACTTGACGGTTATTTGGATGCAGGATTGCAGGAATAAGTCTCGATTCCACCTGCTTCGACAGGACAGGGCGAGCATTAAACTAACCCAATGGGTAAAAATGTTGAAAAAGGGAGTAGGTTTAGAAGTGTCCCCGTCCCAAGTCCGTCGTTTGTTGTGAGTCATTGTGTCATGACTGAAGTTTTGTCCTTGTCGTTGTGTAGTTAATTGTTGAGTTTTTATTTAATTTATGGTTAGTGTTTAATTAATTAATCTTATTTGATAAGATAATTAATTAGAGTTGTCTTGTGGTTTTGATTTAATTTTGAGTTAGTTAAATGTTAAATTTAATATATTGTAAATTAAAAAGTATTTAATTAGTTATAATGCAAAAAATTAAATTAAATTAATATTGATGAGGATAATTAAATATTATCTTTTTATTAATATTAAATTAGAAAATCATGTGAGATAATATCTTGAGTAAATAAATTATTTTAATTAAAATTGTAGATAAGTTGTGCTTTTAAAAGCTGGAAAAATGACCAATAAGGGAAGAGGTTATTTGAGAAAAGAAAGAGCTTTATTGATTCTTTTTATTTATTTATTATTTTTATGAGAGAGTTATTCAGAGATAGAAGTTTTCTCTGTTGTTTTGATCTGTAAAAAGAAAAATAGTTTTGGTTTTGTGTTTTCTGGGAAAAATTATTGTGGTTGAAGAAAAGATAGATTCAGAAGTGAGCTAAAGACAGGAATTGGAAAAGAAGCTATAGAGGGGTTCCACATCCGAAAGAAGAGTATTGTGCTGGATTTTTCACCAGACGAAGGACTCCAAGTTTTCTTTTGTTATTTATTATTATTTCTATTGTGCTTTGAACAATATCTGTTGGCTGTGTTTTGAAAAATTTATAGAAAGAAGTTCTGTGATTTAAAAATTTATTCGTATGAAACCCTTGAATCTTTTGTTGAAAACTTTAGTAAATCTTTTTAAAATTCTTCAATATAATTAGTAGTGAAATTTACTGTTTGAAATGTAAATCATCTTTGATCGAGGGTTGAATTTGCATGTCGGATTTATATTGGATATATTGAAAAATCTATTTGTTTATATTATTCGTTTTTGAATTTTTGATATATATATATATATATACACAGGTATATATATAGATATATATATATAGATATATATTGCTATTTTTATAAAGAACTTCTTAAATAAATATATACTTTGTTTAGATTTTTGTGATTGTCTTCAGAATGAAATATTTTAAAAAAATATATAAAATTGATTTTCGAAATCCATCTATTATTTATTTTTATTTTTGTTTGAAAATGAAATTATTGAAAGAAAATTGTTTATAGAAATCTGTGTTTTTCATTGTTATTTTTTTTTGTAAAATCCGAAATCAAAAATAAAATCAAATAAAAATTAAATAAAAAATATATTAAAAAAATAAATAATAAAGTAAAATTTATATTTTTGTGGAGGGGAGGGAATGGTCAGCGGTGGCCGTACCACCCCCGACCCTCCCGCGGTGGGTGAT
Organism: Sequoia sempervirens; assembly: GCA_007258455.2. Lineage (NCBI taxonomy): Eukaryota > Viridiplantae > Streptophyta > Pinopsida > Cupressales > Cupressaceae > Sequoia > Sequoia sempervirens. Next base: position 50,175 of record VDFB02358206.1, read on the forward strand.
GTGCGCAGTCCACACAGACTGCGCACAACAGTCGCAGACTGTTGTACGCAGTTTGGTGAGGACTGCGGCCTCCCGTAGGGAGGTACACAGTACCACCAATGGTGGGGACTACGGCCTCCCATAGGGAGGTACGTAGTACCACCAGTGCCTTGTATTTTTTTTAAAATATAGATTTATATTAAATTAAATTCATTTTTTTATGTTTTGTTATTTAAAATTTGAGTTATATATATACATATATATATCAAGTTAATTTTTATAAAGTGATTTAAATAGGTGATTTTAAATATATGTTTTATATATATATTTATTTATATATATTATATATATGTGTATATATATATATATATATATACATGTAAAAGTGTATATATATGTATATATATGTGTAAATATATATATATATATATATGAATATATGTTGATAAGTTATAAATGTTGTGAGTTGAAATAATAGATAATTTTCATAATTTGCAATGTTATAGTTGGATTGGGAAATTAGAAATAAAGTATGTATTTTTTTTAATTAATTGAATTCCTTGACTTCGTGATTTATTAATTTGGTGAAATTTATGGTTCAATGTAATTTGTTCATGGCATTGTTTTATGTAGTTGCCTTCCCTCGAGTTATTGATTGAGGATATTGGTAATTATATTGTGCTTGTAGTCATTTGGCGTTGTTCTATGTATCATTCATACTTGGGATTATTCATTTGATTTGATTTGATTTTCTTTAATTGGGTTTATGTCTTGCAGAAAAACCCTAGAATTAACTTAGCTTATTATGGGAACTTCTAGAGGGGGGAAATACTGTCATGCATTTGTAACCTCATATTTTGATGCTTGACCTATGTATTGGCTTTGGGTCATGAGTTGAGTTATACTTGGATTGTACCGTCTTTGTGGATGTGTTGCTTATGTTATGACGAGATGGTTATGCCTCGTGGGGAATCCATTCAATTGGTCTGGTATGGCTTGTGATACAATTCTTTCATGTTGGGTATTTTGTGCTTGAGTGTCTAGAGAGAGTGGCTCTAGTGGGGGTCGGCACACAAAGGGGCTGTCAGGGTAACCCACATAGAGTTAGTGTAATCAGTGATAATCTAAGTAATAAACCATGGGTGGGTTTAAACATTAATAAGATAATTGTGATGCCTCGTCTACCTATTAGTGTTATCGTAGACTAAAGGGGACTGAGAAGGTCATGGTTGGCAAGATCGTTGCCTTGTTATCATGAAGCGTTAACGATTCCGCATGAGTAACCCTATGGAGCGGCGCCTTGAGATAGGTTGTCAGGAGAACCATAGATGGAGGCAGCACCTTTACTTGGTTGTCTGGAGAATCCATGTAGAGATGCAGGCGGCACCTTGTGATAGGATGTCTGGATAATCCATGTTAAGCCATGCGATGACACTCTCCTCTAACATTCTATTTGTGTAGTTTTGCGGAAGTCCTCTGGAAGTAGTCTTTGGTGTTATGTTTCTTGGTGATTTATCGTTGTTAGTTTTGGAAGTGGTCTTTGATATTATGTCTTGAGATTTATTGATGATGTATTTGTGACTTGTTGTAATTTTGGAAAGTGGTTTATTGCTATGTCAGAAGTGGTTTGTTGTTATACCCTTTGGTTTTATCGTTGCTTGTTCTATGTGGTCTTTGATGTTAAGTTGTCTTTCTAGAGTTAGTCTTGTGTTATTGTTAGTCATGCTTGGTCGGGGATCCTTCCTTGTCTACTCCCAGCACAGGGGTGGTTGGGTGGAACGTGCTACGCACCCCGTTGGTTTCCCTTTTTAGTTGCAGATGTATATTTTATTGTAGGGTTTTGGCGGATGTTGTTGATCCAGTAATTCTTTGTATCAGATGTATGTTTATACCTCAGATGTAATGTATTCATTGATGTATCATCTCTCACTTGTGATGGGAAGACCTTGATGTAATTTGTTATATGTTTATGATGTTGTACTATCTTATGGATGTAATGTATATTCAGGCCATGTATTTATTCGAGAACGATCATTTGTAATAGATGTTAATGTTATGTTATATCTGTCGAAATATATAACACTATATCTTTATAATTTCATTTGTTGTCATATGTACATATGGTATTAATATGGTTATAGTTAATGGATATTTTAAATGATGATATGAGAATGAATGAATTTATGTAATTGTTTAATTATGGTTTAATCTATTATCGTTGTTATGGGTTAGTATAGTAATGTCACCTCATGTACCCCAATGGAATTAGTCGTGCAACTTAATATATTGTTATATTGGAATACTTAAATACAATCTTATGTTCTTTTAAAAAAAATTGTTCCGTTGTTATTAGTTCCTTTGGGGTTTGCACGGCGGGGCATTACATGGGGTATTTTTGTAATGGTTGTGAGTTATGCAAGCATTCTCGCCTACATCTGACTTGTATGAACTTGATCCTTTGCATCATAAATCCGGCGTGGTTTAATAAGAATAAGAACTTGCCCCTATATATCTATGTTCATTCTTTTATTTGCTATGTGTTGCATTGATACTTAATTGATTTCATAATGTAGTGTTGATCCAAGTTTTGAAGTCATGATCCTAACCCAAGGCGAGGCGTAGTCCAGGAAGCGAGCTCACCAAGTCTCCTTGAGCTGGGCGAGACGTAGTTTTGGTGTCACACGAGGTCGCTTAGGCTGGCCTCGTGACAGTTGGTATCAAAGCGGTTTGGTGACTGAACTCAATCATTGTAGCAACTTTTGGTTTTAGTGTGCATTACGTCCATGGCGGGAAAAGATCCCAGAGCTGATATTGAGCTCGACTCTAGAATAGAGCGTGAGCAACCTGTATCAAGAGTACGTACAGGGCACGGTGAAAACCGTGACCAACCTAGAACGTGCGATTGGTTGCAGGACTTGGAGGCTCGCATGTCTACAACTGAGGCCTTGGAATTGGATGAACGCATCACTAACCTGGAGAATGCGTACAATGGGATTACGGCCGAGACCCGCATTGTGAAAGATGCTCTCGACTCACTCAAGAAGGAATGTGAATTCCTGCGAGAAGGTCAAACACTATATAATATGCTCCTCACTCATGGTGGAGCAAAATCCTCCAACAAAGGTTCAAATTTGGTGGAGTTTAATGATGGGAAGCGCGATGATGTCTCTGGAGAATTTCTTCTGGGATGTCGAAGAGCTCTTTTCAAATATGCCTGGTTTTTCCGATGATGAGTAAGTAAAGAAAGTGATCTCTTTCCTCGCCAGGAGTGCCAAGCTCTGGTGGAGGTTGAGGCAGGCTGATAAGCTAGCTAGGCACATGGTGGAAAACATTGACACCTGCGATGAACTCAAGGAAGCTTTGTGCAAGCAGTTTCATTCGGGGAACTCAGAATGGGTCATGCAAGCTCAGTTTGATGAACTCAAGCACATAGGCAAAGTGTGAGACTATGTGAAGGCTTTCTAGACTCTGGGGTTGGAAGTGCCTAAGAGAATGAATGATTTTGAGAAGCTCTATCCATTCATGCATGGTTTGCAATCATGGGCGCAAGCGGACCTGCGTCGTCAAAATGTGCAAACACTACCTCAGGCCATAGCTGCGACTGACAACTCCTTGATTTCAAAGGTGACACGGCCAAGGGGTATTGGTGAGGGTAAGTCAGAAGTTGCAGACAAGGGCAGGCCATTCCAAAACAAGAACAAGAAGAATGGCGGTGCGCCCTACCCCAAGCGTAATGAAGCCAAGAACAACAAGAAGCAGGGCGACAAGCCTTAGAAGGAGCGGCCCTCTAATTCTTAGAAGTGGGATAAGAATTGCTTTATTTGTGGCCGACCGGATCACTACGCACGGGAATGTCTAGAGCGACAAAGGCTCAACATAGTGTTGACTCCTGAGGAGCTGGTTGCTAAGATGGGAGCTTTGTAACTTTTGGCTACAGTCTGCAACAACCTACAAGCCAATATGTCATCCCAGGATACCTCAGCTCTGCACAAGTTGTACTTTGGTGAGGCTTTCTTTGGACTGACGAAGATACTGACAATGTTGGATTCTGGTGTGACTCACAACTATATTTCTGCAAGCAAGGCAAGGTGGCTCAAACTTCCAATGGTTGAGGGATAGAAGTCGTTCAAGAGTGTAAATGGACTGGTTGAGAAATGTATGGGAGATATACGAGATGTACATGTATAGGTTCGGTCATGGTATGGTGCCATTAATTTGGTGGCCATTGACATGACCAACTTCGACTTGATTTTGGGTCAAGATTTCATCCGAAAACCCTGTGCGATGCTGGCCCCTCACGTCGACTGTGTCATTTTCATGGATCCCAGATGACCGAGCATGTTACAGAACATGAAGGTTGGTCTGGACAAGTGGGTGATTTCTGCAATGATTTTGCATCGAGTTGCTCGGAAATACTCCTATGAGATCTATTTGGTAGCACTCCTTGGTGATTGGGACGAAGAGGCAGAAGTCAAGTACTCAAATCTTAAGGATGTGCAGGATGTCTTAGATAGGTACTTGGACTTCATGCTAGAGTGACTGCCTGTAGAAATCCCCCTAGGAGGCATGTGGATCATCGTATTGAGTTGGAGCTAGGAGCTTTCCCTCCTGCAAAGGCTCCCTACCGCTTATCTGCTCCTGAGATACAAGAGTTGAAGAGACAACTTTTGGAGCTTACCGAAGCTAGGTTTCTTAGACCATCACGTTCACCTTATGCTGCACCTATGTTGTTCCAACACAAGAAAGATAGTTCCTTGCGGCTCTGCATGGATTATCGAGCTCTAAACAAGCTCACCATTAAGAAAAAGTACCCACTACCCCTCATAGCAGATAGTTTTGATCAGCTCACGGAAGTGGGGTACTTTACCAAGCTTGATTTGCGTCAAGGCTACTATCAAATCCGAATAGCTCTTGGGGATGCGGAGAAGACTGCAATGACAACACGGTACAAGTCCTATGAGTACTTGTTCATGCCGTTTGGCTTGACCAATGCACTAGCTACATTCAACACCTTGATGAATGACGTGTTTTGTCCGTTGTTGGAAAAATGTGTAGTCATCTATCTAGACGACATCTTGCTTTATAGCCGAACACTGGAGGAACACCGAGCTCATTTGGCTGAAGTCTTCGAGCTGCTATAGCAGAATAAGCTATTTGTTAAGAAGGAGAAGTGCTCCTTTGCTTAGACCGAAGTCCAGTTCCTTGGTCATATTGTTGGCCATGGTTTGTTGAAGCTAGACCCGGAGAAATTGCAAGCTATTGAGGACTAGAAACCTCTCCAATCTGTCCATGAAGTGCATCAGTTTTTAGGACTGGAAAATTACTATCGCAAATTCATTCCTGGTTATTCTAAGATCGTTGTTCCTTTAACCGATTTGCTAAAGAAGGATCATGGATGGAGGTCGAGACCTAAGCAGCAAGATGCATTTGAGCAACTCAAGAAGAAACTCATGGAGCAACCTGTGTTGGCACTATCGAAGTATGGCAAATCATTTGAAGTTCAAATGGATGCATCAAATTTTGCATTAGGCAGAGTCCTTATGCAAAATGGGCATCTTGTAGCTTATGAATCCAGAAAGCTTAATGACAGGGAAAGGAACTACTCAACTCACGAGAAGGAAATGACAACAATCGTGCACTGTTTGCGAGTGTGGCGACACTATCTCCTAGGTGTGTCATTTGTTGTGAAGACAGACAATGTGAGTTCCACCTACTTCAAATTGCAAGCGAAGCTGACTCCTAAGCAGGCGCAGTGGCAGGAGTTCCTAGCCGAGTTTGATTATGAGCACCTGTATAATCCCGGACGACACAACACAGTTGTTGATGCATTGAGTCGAAAGACTCAGCTCACCACCTTAGGAGAGCAACCTAGCTTTGGGGCGGTCCAAATTGGAGTCACCGAGCACATTCTGGAGAGAATCAAAGAAGGGTTCTAGAATGAATCCCAAGCTTATCAGATTATGAATCAGGTAAAATCCAGTCAGACGCGCTGATTTAATTTACATGATGACTTGCTTTATTTCTCATATTCCAGGTGTGTGATTTGAAAAGATATGCATATTAAAATAAAATAAATACTATTCAAGCACACCAATGAAACTTTAAATCAAAGGAAAACTGATTAAACAAAGTAAAACAAACTCTCAATGTAGCAGCTCCTTTGAAGACGTCCCATTGTTTTCTATCTCCAGTATTTTTGCTAAAGCTCTCCGATTTGTATGCTAAGCTCCACAAAATGACTACTAAAGAACGAGATATAAAAATAAATGCATGCTATACTAAGAATGCAAGATTTTGAAGGTTGATAATGGAGGAATGTTGGTTGCTCAATTCTGCAGCATAACGACGCAATGATGAAGAATGATAGAGATGGATTGAAAGATTGAGGAATGATTTTGGTAGAATGCGGATGTCTGAAGAAGATCCGATCCAAATGGCTTGTGAAAGGTTTGATTTATAGAGTTTTCGAAAGGATTTGATTGGCTGATTCGATTAATAGCCTGGATTAAGCTTGTTCGAATGGATGGTGGAATATTTTTGAAAGTCGAGAGGGAGATAGAAGGTTTCCCTTTCCTTCAATTTTCGTCATTGAGTTTCAAAGGGAAACTTCCATTTCGAAGGATGAGTTGAGAATTTGGAAGGGTGAGTTTAGAATTTGGAAGGGTGAGTTAAAATTAAATAAATTAAATTTATTTAATTTGGAAGTGGAGACGGATATGGCAACTCTCATAATTAAATAAATTATATTTAATTATGTTTTAAAAATGAAATTAGAGTGAGGAAAATATTAAATAAGATATTTAATATTTAATTTGAGGATGAAAAGAATATTCTATTATTCAAATATTCAAAATATTCAAACTTTAGAATGATATGATAATTAAACTAAATAATCGTATTTATTTAATTTAATTAAGAAGAATGTTGGAAATGTCAATAATTAATATAAATTATTTATTTAATTAAAGTAGAAGAATTTAGAAAATGAACAATATAAATAAATAATTAAATTTATTTATATGTAGATGACTTTAGGGGAATTAATTAAATAAATCATATTTAATTAATTTAACAAGCTTAATCATGACCATTTTTAGACGTATACATTTTGCCCCTCTTTGAAGTGATGTTTGAGATGATGAGATTTGTGTCGAGTAACATCATTTCAAAGAAGTTAAGGTATGGATAGAGGAGAATGGATAATGATAGAAAGATAGGATGATGGAATGATGATGCCCCCTCGAGAGGATAGGCGGGTTGAACAAACACGGGTAGGCTCTCGAAATGAAATGATAAAGGGAGGGATAAGACGAATGATGCAAGATAAGAAGTGGATGAAGGAGATGAATGATACGTTATGCTACAATGAAGGTGAGCAACCATGATGTTTGATATAGCACTAGACGTTATGCACCAAGATATAAGGACCAAGGTGACGATGTGTCTCGTTCCCCAGCGTAATACAACCTTGTCTAGATGTATGAGGAAGGAGTTTTGGAGCATTAAAGTCCTAATGAACAAAAGGTATGATATGACCTTAGATGCAAAGGATAGTGCAAAAAGCTACTCCCACATACACAAGATATGAATATTAGCTAGAATGATACAGATTTGATACAAATGAAAGATAAAATGATAACACACACAAGCAAGCAAGCAAGCATGCAAAAATGATACCAAAAACAAACAAGGTAGTGCCCCTGTCAAGTTGTAAACCATTGATTGATTGATTGATTGATGATGATGATAGTGTTGTCATTGTCAGGAGGTGATATATCCCTAGAGCAACACAAGGATGATGATAATTGATTAATTGGTTGATTTGGTTTACGACAATATTAGGATCAAGACCAAAGGATGTGATTGGATAATTTGACAAGATTGATCAACTTGATTGGTATGGATTAAGGATTGACTTGCATTTGGATTATTGCTTGGATTGATTCGATTGAGTTGATTGGATGCAATGATTTTGATGAAGATGATTGATTTGGTTGAATGGTTGAATGATTGGATTGAGGTGATGGATTAAGTAGATGAAATTGGATGGATTGATTTTATTGCTTGGATTTTGTTGGCTTTTTTATTTTTTTGGATTTTTGGGGATATTTTGATTTTTTTGGATTTTTAAAATGTTTTGATTTTTTGGATTTTGAAATGTTTTGTTTTGGATTTTGAAATATTTGGATTTTTTGGACTTTTTGAAATGTTTTATGTTTTGGACTTTTGGAATGTTTTATTTTTTTTTATTTTTGAAATGTTTTGATGTTTTGGATTTTGAAATGTTTTGATGTTTTTGGATTTAGAAATGTTTTTATTTTTTGTATTTTGAAATGTTTTGATTTTTGTTTTATTTTGAAATGTTTTGGAGGTTTCAAAGGATGAAAATTTGAGTAGCCTTTGTGCTAGATACCAATGACAAGGGGAAAACCAAGTCTAGGTGCAAGGATATAGATGGGATTGATGGATGAAATGATGGGTGATGGGATAAGGTATAAAAGGCTCATGATATATGGATGGATGATATGGATGTATGCATCATAAGAGGGTAAGGATGTGATTTTCAAAAACTATGTCGCATAGGAATAACATGCCCCATTCTAGGTACAAGACTTAGGATTTTTCATGACAAAGCTTATGGCAATAGAATAATGATAGGCTTGTTTGGAAGGATGAGGTATATCAAGAGATACCTAAGACATATTTCAACATTTTGCCCCTATATCGTCATCAAGATCAAAAGAAGAAGGGTGGATGAATGGACTCAATATGATAGGTATGATGGCTAAAGATGGTAGGTAGGATGGAAATGATAAGACATGAAAAGGATAGGTTGGATAGATAAGACATTGTGCCCCCAAGTGTAAGTGACATAGAAGATAAACCTACACATGACGCCTATTTGCTAGGTTTTCATCATGGTACTTATCTAGGGCGCCTATTTGCCAGGTTTTCACCATTGGATAAAGGGATTTCTTTTTACTTTTTCTTTTTCTTTTTCTTTTTTTGGATAGGAGAAGTGGAATATGGATAGGAGGGACTCAAGTGTCTAGTTGCATGAAAGTTGGTAGTCCCACTAGATATGGATGTCAATGCATGGACCATGTCAAATGTCATTATGCTCATAGCTGTTGGTAAGGAATTGCATGAGTGTGAGATGGAGTAGGTAGATGATGGATTATGATGTGGATGATGGAGGACAATAATGGATTATGATATTGATTATGTAGGGAAGATGATAGGTATTATATGGGACTTATGGAAAAGATGAATGGGGAGGCTTAGCCAAAAGCATGGACCATAGGAAGATGGTGGGGGAGATATGTAGGATAATGAGTGAAGGATGAGGAGATGGAGGTATGTGGAATTGTTGTGAAATGGAAGGGAACCATGACCAATGGTTGCACACACTGTGATAAATGTTGAAGTTTTTGATGTGAATGGGGTGTAGGAAGCAATGGAGATGTTTGCTTTGGAGGTGTAGGATGAAGTGTTTTAGGTACCCACATAGACTTAGTATTTTCATGATTTTTATTTTACTTGTGGGTTTTAGGAATTCGAGACTTTTGAATGGAATGAGAATGTGGGATGGAAGTGGATGGTTGGGATTTTTGTGATGTGGATGCCTTGTTTGATTTGATTTCTTTTTTCTTAGGTACCCAAACCAATGTAGTTTTGGCCTTTACTTTTGGAGGAATGGGCTTATATAAATTTTTAGATGTACTTGGATTTGATATTTTGTATCGATTTCCTAAGGCATGAGAACCTTTAGAATTTTTTACTTTATAGGTAGAGGCATTGAAATTCTTGCTTTTGAATCCCATGGCTATGGTGGAATGGGTGGAAGCTTTATGTTTAGACAATGTGTGCATTGATTGGTCATGATTAATATGTTTAGAGGATTTATGGATGGAGGGATAAGGGGATTGGATAATGGGGATAATAGGTGTTGGGAGAAGTGGAGGTAGATTAGATGGAGGAATATTGGGAGTTGGAAGCAATGGTGGTAGAGTTGATGGTGGAAGGTGTATGGTCACATGCTTTTGACATTTGTAGGATGATGGAGGTGGAATGGCAACATATGTTTTGGGTGTATGATAGGCTTTATGATGGAAAGTGGACTTAGGAGGCATGGAGGATATACCAGCATCTTTAGGTTGTTGTCCTTGGGGTGTATGTCGAAGGCCATAAGAGCATGGAGGGACTTTGACATGGATGGGCTCCAAAATACCTTTTTTATGAAGGTCTAGACCTTTACCTTGGTGTTTCATGTTTTGGAGTGTGCAATGGACAATGGGACTAGGTGTAAGTGAAACACTAGACACGAGTTCCTTATTGGATGGAGAAAATGAAGCAAGGGAAGATAATGGTTGTTGTTCGAAGGAGGAAAATTCATGAATGAGGGTAGAAAAACCAATAGGATATGATGGAGGGATTGCAATGGGGTCAATAATGGGTGATGGAGGATCATTAGGATATTGATTAGCATTGTGTTCACATAGATCCAAGATATTTGTTTGATCTTCTATGTGTGCTTGGGAGGCATATGTCTCATCAAGGGAAGTGGATGTTTGTGCATCATGGATGGGTGAGGTGGAAAGCTCTTAACCATGGAATGCATAAAGTTGGCTAGGGGATCATGGTCTTCTTGATCATAAGAGGGGTCTTGATCAAAAATGGAAGATTGATCATGAATAGTATTAGGTATGTTATGAATGGAATCATTAGGAGGGTGTTGATCTTTATGTGGATGAGGGGGTAATGTTTTCGCATGTTTAGGATTGTGCTTTTGACATACCTCATGACTTATTTGAATGGAGGTGGAAGGGGATGACTCTTCAATTGGATCAAGTGGTTGTGGATGACATGGTTGGCTTGAAGGACTTGGCATGATGTTTGAGGATTCTTTTGCATGTTAAAGTATATGTGTTGAATGACATGGAGACAATTGATTCCTTGCTTGTAGCCCTTGGGTGACATCCTTTGTAGGTGTATGGGTGAAAGGTGTTGGCTTAGGATTTTGATTTTGATTGGATGATGGTATGATAAAGTTAGAGGGTGCATGAACTAGATTGGTGTTCCCCTTGTCGAAGGTGGCATTAAGACTTGAGGAAGTTTGGCCTTGTTGCAAGGTAGAAATTAAGTTCACATGTGTTTTTTGTGATGTGGCTTGATAGGTTGATGTGGCATTGACATACGAAGAAGTGGATGGATAAGATTGGTATGAGGTGGAAGGAGAAGCTCCTTGAAGTCTGATTTTAGGTTTTGGTTTTGTTTCATTATTTGGACTATAGAAAGGGACTCCTTGAATTATGATCTCGGGCTTAGGTTTTGTCTCATTATTTGGCCTAGAGGGATAGCCCCCTTGGATTATGATTTTGGGCTTATGATTAGGATTGGGCTTGTTTATGATTATGACCATTTTGACAAGTGGTGATGGTGATGATGTGGAATGATTAGATTGGATGACTTGGATTGATTAGGATTAAATGGATAGGATGTGGCTAAAAATAATGATTAGGATGAAAGTGATTGGATATGAATGTGTTGGAAGAATATGTAGAGTGACTTGTCTTTATGTGTTTGGTGTTTAGCTTGATTTGGCAATATTTAAATGAATGATCACACATGTACACACATAAATCACTCACGCAAGACACATAAGCAATTTTGAATTTTGGAATTTATGAATGTGATTATTAAGCACACATTTGAAGAAGACACATCAACAAGTCCTAGAACTAGTCAAGTGGGTATGGCCAATTAGGTTTCAAACTAGTTTGAACAAGGTTGACTAAGGATGATTTGAAAGAAAGATCTTGCCACACGGCTGGGAGAAAGGGGTAACCCACCCTTCACCTTCACTTCCCAAAGGTATAAAGTTCTTTGGGGCTTAGCCAAGAGTGATAAGATTTTAAGCATGTCTTTCGATTCACACTTCGATTGAGGTCATCCCTAGCGGCGATGAAATCCCCTAGCAAGCCTCCTATGAAGGGTTTCACAAAAGCAAACCAAGTGAGGTGTTTTTTATCACACACGCACTTGATTCACACTCACAATGATTAATTCCCCTTAGATTAGAAATGAAATGTGTGTAAAAAAAGTTCAAACACTTGTTCTTTTTAGATCCCAAATCAAAATGTGATGGAAGACAGTGGTGAATTTTAGACCTGATTTTCAATATGTGATTGAAGACAATATTCGTTTTAAGAGCCCAAATCCAAATGTGTTTGCAAACAATGATTAATTTTATGCCCCAAATTGAAATGTGTGACAAACAAGATTAAGAGATGAAGGAGGAAACGAGTGCACCTGGTTATTTTTGCTTTCCAAATTGATGTTGTGACTGATTCCAACACTTTTCCAGCTCCATATGATTCACCAACAAGTCACCAAGACAAGAAGAAACACATGCATGCAAGCAAAAGTGTGATTAAATCCCAAAACAAGCAATTTTTTTTTCAAATATGTGAGAATTTGAAAGCTGTAAATTTGTCAAATCTGATAAAAACTTACACCATTAGATAGATTATGAAATTCTACCCCATTTCAAAAAAAAATCTCTGAAAAAGACCAAAAAATGACCAAGATACGACCATTTTAAGATTTCCTATGAAAATGTTATCTGTATGCGCTAAAACACAATCCAGAATGCTAAATAAGCCCTAGATGCACCAAAACAGACCCTCGATGCACATCAAAAAAATTTAGAATGCTAAATAAGCCTAGATGCGCTAGAACAGACCCCAAATGCACAAGAAAAAGTCTCAAATGCGCCTAAACAATCACTAGATGTGCCTACAAATTTTTTTTATAGATTTTTAATGGAATGGTATATGCGCCATTCTGTACTGTATATGCGCTAGAACAGTCCCTGGATGCGTCGAAACAGTCCTTGGATGCACCGAAACAGTGACTATATGCGCCGAAACAATGACTATATATGCCGAAACAGTTGCTATATGCGCTCCAGAATCCTGCAAAACAAAAGTCAGAAAACCCCATATGCGCCATAGAAAATGTCGAATGCGCATAAACGCCAAATTTTTTTGAAAAGTCGATTCCAGAATGAAGAAACTCACAAAAAATGTTAAATTCGTGGGTTTGAGCCCCACGGTGGGCACCAAAAATGTGTGATTTGAAAATATATATGCGTATTAAAATAAAATAAATACTATTCAAGCACACCAATGAAACTTTAAATCAAAGGAAAATTGATTAAACAAAGTAAAGAAAACTCTCAATGCAGCAACTCCTTTGAAGACATCCCATTGTCCTCTATCTCCAGTATTTTTGCTAAAGCTCTATGATTTGTATGCTAAGCTCCACAAAATGACTACTAAATAACGAGATTTAAAAATAAATGCATGCTATACTAAGAATGCAAGATTTTGAAGGTTGATAATGGAGGAATGTTGGTTGCTCAATTCTGCAGCATAACGACGCAATGATGAAGAATGATAGAGATGGATTGAAAGATTGAGGAATGATTTTGGCAGAATGTGGATGTCTGAAGAAGATCCGATCCAAATGGCTTGTGAAAGGTTTGATTTATAGAGTTTTTGAAAGGATTTGATTGGCTGATTCAATTAATGGCCCGGATTAAGCTTGTTTGAATGGATAGTGGAATATTTTTGAAAGTGGAGAGGGAGATAGAAGGTTTCCCTTTCCTTCAATTTTCATCATTGAGTTTCAAAGGGAAACTTCCATTTCGAAGGATGAGTTGAGAATTTGGAAGGGTGAGTTTAGAATTTGGAAGGGTGAGATAAAATTAAATAAATTAAATTTATTTAATTTGGAAGTAGAGACAGATATGGCGACTCTCATAATTAAATAAATTATATTTAATTATGTTTTAAAAATGAAATTAGAGTGAGGAAAATATTAAATAAGATATTTAATATTTAATTTGAGGATGAAAAGAATATCCATTATTCAAATATTCAAAATATTCAAACTTTAGAATGATATGATAATTAAACTAAATAATCGTATTTATTTAATTTAATTAAGAAGAATGTTGGAAATGTCAATAATTAATATAAATTATTTATTTAATTAAGGTAGAAGAATTTAGAAAATGAACAATATAAATAAATAATTAAATTTATTTATATGTAGATGACTTTAGGGGAATTAATTAAATAAATCATATTTAATTAATTTAACAAGCTTAATCATGACCATTTTTAGACGTATACACCAGGTTGTATGTGCAAAAATGGAAATATCTGCGAAGAGAACTTATGTTCGAGTGCCATGACTCATTGTGGGTGGGACACCCTGGGCAGAAAAGAACCCTTGCACTACTTGAAAGAGGGTACTTTTGGCTGAGCATGCGAGAAGATGTGGAAGCGTATGTGCGTACCTGTTTAACGTGCCAACAAGATAAGGCAGTAACACAATGTCTCGACAGTTTATTGCAATCGTTACTTGTACCAGTTCGACCCTAGGCAAGTGTAAGCATGGACTTTATCACCCAGTTGCCTGTAGTAGATGGATTTTCAAGTGTGATGGTTGTGGTAGATGGGTTCTCCAAGTACGCTATCTTCGTTGCATGCAAGTTTCCTTGTATAGCTGAGGTCGCGACTGAGTATTTCTTCAAATTTATGGTGAAATACTGGGGTGTGCCTCTTAGCATCATCTTAGATCGGGATCCAAGGTTCACGTCCAACTTTTGGGTGGAACTTTTTAGATTGATGGGCACAAAGCTTCTGATGTCAACAACCTATCATCCACAGATGGATGGGCAGACAAAGTGCATAAATGGAATTCTGGAGGATTACCTTCGTCACTTTGTTTGAGTGGACCAAACCAACTGGCCACATTTGCTAGATGTGGCCTAGTTCAATTATAATGTGCAAAATTCAAGTGCAATCCAATACTCGCCCTTTTAATTCGCTACTAGATAGCAGGAATTAACACCACATTCAATTCTGCGTGGTTACTAGGGTCCAAGCTTCGAGGAAGCAAAGTATATAAAAAGGTTCAACGATCGTATTGATTTGGAAAGATACCACCTGACTAAAGCAACGAACAGCACGAAAAGAGATGCAGATGCTCACTGTAGACCTGTAGAGTTCCAAGTCGAAGACTGAGTTCTACCAGATGCAAGTATGAAAATTTGGCTAAGTATGGCTCAAAGAAAATTTTTGCAAGAGTTTGGCTAGCATGAATGATCTCCCCAAAATGAGAGAAAAAAGGGGGTATTTATAGAGAATTTTGAATTCTTTAGAGAAATGGATTGTTGAGATTAAACCAACATGGCCAAGATGTAGGGTTATGGTGAGTTGAGAACTCACAAGCCCTCGCATCTTGACATGTGGCATGTGAAGTGGCTTAAGAAAGATGATGTGTAAATGAGTTGGAAGGAGAGTACATGACATGGAGGTACTTCATAGTACCTTGAGATTTAGACAAGATCTCCTCATAAAGGAGGTCATTGTCCCCATGTGGGTGAGAGGACATGCGAGGAATTAAAAATTCTTCAAATATCCACATGGGAATGAGAGAAAGAATTTAAAATTCTTTGAAATGCATTGGGGGATTAAATGTGAATTAAAAATTCACATGGGAAAGGGGTGCCTTCTCCAAAAGGAAAAATCCTTTAATAAGGTTGACTTAGGGTACATGACATGGAGATTAGGTTGACCTAATTAAGTGATTAAGGTTGTGCAAGTACCTGATTAGAGAAATTAATGACACATTAGAGGCAAGTGGGAGATTAAGAAGAATTCACATGTGACTTGATGTGACAAGTCAAAGATCACATGGGGAAGAGAAAAATGAATTTAATATTCCTCGGAAGGATAAAAGGAATTAAAAATTCCTTGAGAGGTTGATTAGGCTAGTTAATGAAGGATTAGAGGAGGGTTAGGTGGCTAAGAGAGATTAGAGGCCAACTTGAAAAAGTTGGAGGATGTGACACATCCTAATCAAGGATTAGGCATGTGCACATCCCTAATGATGAGGTTAGAGAATGGATTAGGATTAGATAAAAATGATGGAGGATGTGACATATGAGGAATTAAATAAATGTCATATTTATTTAATTCATTTGATGAAAGGGGGAGGTATTTAATTATTTAATTATTTAATTAGATACCTTAGGGATTAGAAGAACTTTAAATAATAGTGATATTACTTAATTAATGCGGATAAGGGGATGTTTAGATGAAAAGGGATAAATTTGGATAAATCAAGTGTCCAAATTTAAGTGTCTACAATAGCAGTTCAAGACACCCAAAGGATTGAGTGCATCGTTTATTCAAAGGTGGGATGGTCCTTTCAAAGTGACCGAGCGTATTGGTAAAGTCGCATATCGACTTAATCTGCCCTTGCATCTGAAGATGCATCCTGTGTTCCATGTCAGCCAACTGAGATAGCATCATCCTGACGAGGATGATCTAGTGTGAAACATTCCCAACCGAGAACCTGTCAATGTGATTGATTGTCTTGATTGGAAAGTGGAGAAAGTTCTAGCTATGCCAACTAGAGGTTACGAGTGGATGGCTTTTTGTGAGTTCCTCGTCCAATGGGAAGGAAAGCCAGTAGAGGAAGCGACTTGGGAGAGAGTTGAGTCACTCTGGCGCGAGGAAGAGAAGGTCATGCGGTTCTTGGAAGGGAACCCAACTCAGTCTAACTAAGCCCAATTTTTTGCATCCCAGTGCACCGAAGTCTCTGCGTGGAGCCGAGGCCAAGCATCGGCACCAAGGGTGTCACCTAAATTGGGAGGGGGAGAATATAAGGGGACAAGTACCACAGTGTCCTCTCCACTATTGAGCTTGATCCAGACATCTGGTTTCCATGCAACACTATCTGACTCATGGTCTAACTGGGGACGAAATGACCCAGTCAAAGCAGAAGCAAACATTGGAGCGACTTGGACTCTTGGTGTAATGCGTGTCCCCGACAAGCATTAATGGATGTGTGATCCAACTCATTACTGGTTGTGTAATCCAATGTTGCGTTGGGTGCATGTTGCAATAGGAGTCTAGTCATGGCATTACTGAATTCTTGTTGACGTGTTCCTGGCTTAAAGCATGGCAATGCAAGCTCATGCCGAGTTGCATTGTGCGGCAGAACTAATGTATACGTGTCGCTCATGACTGAGTTGCATTCCTGGAAATCAGTGTATGTGAACCTGCTGTGTGAAGAAAAAGTGCATTACAGTGTATTCTCTTATATGAAAAATAGTGAAGGGTTTTGGTGTGAGCCAAAGAGGCGCATCTTTTTTCCCCCTTGTATTAGATCAGTGCAAGGTTTTATTTCCTGAGTTAGAAGTGTGTTGCTCTTGGTGATGTAACCAAGCTAGAAACTCTTGTGGGGTATTTTTGTAATGGTTGTGAGTTATGCAAGCATTCTCGGCTGCGTCCAACTTGTATGAACTTGATCCTTTGCATCATAAATCTGGCTTGGTTTAATAAGAATAAGAACTTGCCCCTACATCCGTGTTCATTCTTTTATCTGCTATATGTTGCATTGATACTTAACTAATTTCATAACGTAGTGTTGATCCGAAAGTCACGATCCTAACCCAAGGCAAGGCGTAGTCCAAGCAACGAGCTCACCAAGTCTCCTTGAGCTAGGCGAGACATCGTTTTGGTGCCGCACGAGGTCGCTTAGGCTGGCCCTGTGACATCCTATTTCTCCCACGTGTCTACTTCTACATGAGTTGAAGAACATGTGTTGGATAGACTTCTTCAACATGCTCAATATTCTCCTTAACCTCTGCAATGTGCCATCTATCTTCAGGTAAGCTGAAGTATTTCCTTATATGTGGATGAAGCTCTCATTTAATGCAACAAACAACAAACCCTTGAAACCCTCCAACCCCCAAACGACGTGCCATATCTCTTCTATTTTCTACAACATGGTCTTAACAAGGACAACAAATTCTATCTTTCCGTCCATATGTCATGAACTTGAAAACTTTGATCTCACCATGTCGTCTTCTCCTACGTAAATCTCTGCAATGTGGGCATCTTCAATGAATCCCAATAAACCCTCCAACATACCATAAACAAACTATAGCACTTTCCTCTGCAGCATGGTTAAAGCTCTTCATTGCAGCATAAGGCAAACCCTATACTTGTTCATGCTTTCATTACTATGTGAGAGAAATTTTGACTTTTTCCAAAAGAAAAACTTTACTTCTCCTTTTTCCCTTACATTTTGGCGCTCAAGAGATATTTACATTTGATTTAATACTTTTAACAATTTTGAAGTTATTGGCTAACAGTAACTATACTCATGTAGCACGTGTGGATTCCACCTCTTTGTGATTTGAGCCTCACTCTTGGAAGAATGAATCAATTGCACACACCATGGGATCTTACTATTCTCTGATATGTGCCAAGTGTGATGTTTCTACCCTCTCGTAGGTTTGGTTTCATCTTGTTTATCTTAGTGAAGCAAGTTGGGGGATGCTTGGATTTTGAAGAATTCCTACTCATAAAATGATCAAAAGAATTTTTCTCTGTTTGGTTGTCAATTTCTATCTTAGATACACTTGCCCCATTTTTCTTCAACAACGAAAGAACCCCTTGTATTTTGCTTATTTTGCCTTATTTTTTTCTCATTTCTTCCCCTTTATGTTTGTTTCTATTTTCTTTTTCTTTTTTTCTTTTTCTTTTTTTGCTTTATTTTGGGTATTATTCCTTTTTCATACTTTCAAAGTTAGTAATTAGGACAGTCATAAAGGAAACTATGAAAACCTAACTCCTTTGTAGACCAAAGTTATTGATCCAATATGCCAATTTTTTTGTACTTTTAGAGTTGGTCATCATGACATGAGTGTAATGAAATTTCTAAAACTTGAGAACCCAAGATGTGATATAACTTTGAGCTACCATTCAACTTTACATTAATGGTATTTTCCCATATGTGTTTTCCCCTTATTATTTGTTGTGTTTCTTGTCTTTTCCTTCATATTTTTTTTCTCACTCTCTCATGCTTTGGTAATTTTTCTCTCTATGTTTCTCAATTGGTTGATTAGATAGGAGCTCACCATCGTCAAAGACTATGTGTGATTTCTTTCCTAGTTTGTGTGTTTGGTTTTTGTGGTTAGGAGTGATTATTATATATATTTCCATTCATTTATTGATATTATCCTCCAAGTAGTGTTTATGTCTAGTACTATAATGATGGTTTCCATCTAGTAGTGTCATGTTTGTTTCTCATTTTCCCTTGTTTGAACTTTGTTTCTCCCTTGTTTGATGAGGGCCTCTAGTTTATTATGTGTTTTCTTTCTTGATTTGTCTCTTTACCATTTTCATTGTTTTTTCTTTTCTTTTTTTCTCTTAGTTTCATATGTTCCCTATTTGTACTTTCATTTTCTGGGGGGGCCTGATAGATCTATTTTTTGAAGTTAGAAATTTTGTTTATGGTTTCATGTCAATGTTATTATTTTTTAGAGTTAGTCATCTCAATATGACTAGAATCATCCCTAATGTTGATTTCATTCTTACATTATTATTTTATCAAGGTTATAAATGGTTATAGCTACTCATGTTGTGTTGACATCATATTTGTTGAAGCCTATATTGACTCTCATACTTGGATTATTTTTATCTTGTTAGGGTTGTGGTTTTCATATTCTCTTATTTTAGTACTCGATTAGCGATTTCTTTGAAATTTGACCCTATTTTTTTTATTATTCTATCTTGTTGAGATCATGGTTTCAAGTTTTTCTTATCTTGGTACTATGTTAAGGGTTCCTCCAAAGTCTAACCCTAACTACTTTCATTGTTATATCTTTTCAAAGTCAACCTTTCACATTTCTTTTATTTCAGTACTTGGGTATTGGTAATTCTAAATTTTGATCCTAATATATTTACAATTCCTTACTATTCACATCACATGGTCTAGCTTCCCATTTTTATCACAACTATGATCCTAGTAATTTTCGTTTGTCAAAATTTTAGAATTGGTCATTGGCACAACTATAAAGGAAAATTTGAAAACCTAACTCCTTTGTAGATCGAACTTGTTGAGCCAATGTGCCATTAGACTCTTAGAGTTGGTTATCATGGAAAGACAATAAATGCATCTCTTAAACTCCAATGCCAAGGATGTGATGTCACCTTGAGCTACAATTTATCTTTTCATTATTGACATTTATCGCACATGTGTTTTCCCCTTATTATTTTTCATGTTGTTTTTCTTTTCTTTTGTCTTTAGTTTTTTATTTTTCTCACTCTCTGATGCTCTAGCAATTTCTCTCTTTAAATTTCTCAATTGTGTAATCATATAATATCTCGTCATTGTCAAAGACTATGTGTGATTTCTTTCTTAGTTTGTGTTTGTTTCATGTGGTTGGGAGTGGTCATTCTTTGTATTTCCATCTATTTATTACTATTATCCTCCAAGTAGGGTTTATGTCTAGTATGATAACAATGGTTTCCATCTGGCAGTTTCATGTGTATTTGTCTTTTGCCCTATTTTGAGCTTTGTTTCTCCCTTGTATAATGAGGGCCTCTATTTCATTGTTTTTTTTCTTTCACATTTCTCTATTTATCATTTTCCATATTTTTTTAATTTTTCTATTGGTTTCCTATTTCCCTAGTCATACTTTTATTTTCCCCCAAATAAATCTTTTTTTTTTTAATTTTGGAATTATTTTTCTAATGATGTCATGGCAATGCCATCATTTTCTAGAGTTGGTCATCTCAGTATGTTTAAACATTTCTCTGAAAACCTAATATTAATATCATGTTTACATCATTAGTCTATCAAGGTTTTAAATGATTAAGTATCTACTCATGTTGCTTTGAAATCGAATCATATATTGACTCCCATCCTTAGAAACTTTTTTATCGTTTCAAAGTTTGGGTTTTGGGATACTCTTATTTTAGTACTCGATTAGGAGTTTCTTTGAAATATGACCCCAATAACTTTTATTCTTTTATATTGTCAAGATCATGGTTATGGGTTTCTCTTATCTTGGTACTATGTTAAGATTTTCTCCAAAGTATGACTTTGACAACTTGCATTGTTATATCTTTTTAGAGTCAACCTTTTGGATATATTTTAATTGGGTACTTGGGTAGTAGCAATTATGAATTCTAATGCTAATATATATAATGATTTATTATTTAAATCACATGGTCAGGCATCCCATTTTATCACAAGTTTGATCTTGGTATTTTTCCTTTGTTAGAATTTCCAAGTTGGTCATTGACTCAACTATAAAGGAAACTTTGAAAAAATAGCAAACTTTTAGACTAAACTTGTTGAGCCAAATGCCATTGTCTTGGACTTTTAGATTTGGTCACCATGGTATGACCATAATGGCATCTCTAAAACTTCAATTCCTAGGATATGATGTCACCTTGAGCTACCCTTTAGATTTGAATTAACGACATTTTATCATATGTTTTTTCCCCTTATTATTTGTCATGTTGTTTGTCTTTTCTTTTTTCTTTATTTTTTCACTTACTCTCCCATTCTTTGGAAAGTTCTCTCTCTATATTTCTTAATTAGTTGATCAGATAAGAGCTCACAATTATCAAAGACTATGTGTGATTTGGTTGATCATGTGTTCTTTCATGTTGTTAGGAGTGTTCATTCGCTATCTTTCCATCGATTTCTTGATATTATCCTCCAAGCAGGTTTTATGTCTAGTATGATAATTATGGTTTCCATCTCGTAGTGCCATGTTTGTTTCTCTTTTTCTCTTGTTTTAGCTTTGTTTCTCCATTGTACAATGAGGGCCTCTATTTCATTGTTTATTTTATTTCTTCCTTTCCCTTTTTATTAATTTCATGTATTTTTTATATTGGTTTCCTATGCACCCTAGTCGTACTTTCATTCCCCCCTTGATAGATCTATTTTTTAAAGTTTGGGATTTTTTTTTGATGATTTCATGTTGATGCCATCATTTTCTAGAGTTGGTTATCTTAGTATGACTATAATAATTTATCAAAAACCTTAATGGTGATGCCATGATTACATCATTAATTTATCAAGGTTCTAAATGGTTAAGTATCTACTCATGTTGTGCATACATCTTCTTTGTTGAAGCCTATATTGGCTCCAATACTTCAAATTTTTTTATCTTTTCAAAGTTAGGGTTTTGGGATTCTCTTATTTTGTACTTGACTAGTGGTTTCTTTAAAATTTGACCCCAACAACTTATCAAGATCATGGTTTTAGTTTTCTCTTATCTTGGTACTATGTGAAGGGTTCCTCCAAAGTCTAACCCTGACAAATCTCATTATTATATCTTTTCAAAGTCAACCTTTCGGGTTTCTTTTATTTGGGTAATTGGGTAGTGGAAAGTATGAATTTTTATCTTGATATATTTATATTGCTTTACTATTTAGATCACATGGTCAAGAATCCAATTTTTGGTGTACCTATTTAAGGGTACCTCCAATCTATAAACCTTGAAAATGCTAACAAGATTATTTTCCTTTGGTTCTAGGATTGGTTTTTAGTGGCATGGTGATCTCTTTAGTATGTAATATATGCATTTGAATTTTCTAATTATTATATTTTGATCTTATTTTTTTTTGGATTCCATAATAGAATGATAATTTATTAGTGAGCTATAAATTAATTGATTAGGATCACTAACCTAGGTTAAATGGAGCATACTTGTTTAATGCACTAACGGTTTCATGTTTTCTTGGTAGTATACATGAAAGGACAAGAAATAGAAAATTAAATGAAGTACAAATGTAAGATTATCAACCTTCCTCAAATATGTTCTCCCCCTAGGTTGATATTAGGGATATGGACCTTGGTCATGTAAATATATGAGAATTTCTATTGAGAGTGAATGTTAAAGGAGATGAGAAATTTATGGAACAATGCTATTCAAATTCAAGGTTGGTGTAGGTTGATACTTTTATTGTTTCCCTCTAGTCCCTAAAGTTGGTGTTGGCCTATGTCAAGCCATATGATCACAACTAGAGAAAGGTGTTCAACCCTATAGGTTAGACTGTATTGGATATCAATTTAAAATTTATTGAGAGATAGTTTAGGATACCCACTTATGCCTAATATTATAAAATAAGCATGAATGAGGCCATGAGACACTATGATAGCCATACCACACACACATTGCTAACCTTGTGAATGATAACTTGTTACTGGATCAAATGTAGTATATCCTCAAAATGGCTAAGGTAATTCATAAGAGTGGGTGGGTTCCATACTTGGCACCTTACAATTTATTACATCAGAGTAGGTGGATTTCATAAGGTACCTTACAAGCTCCCTACATATTCAAGTGATAGGATTATTTTACTAGAAATATGCAAAAAGGTAATATATATCCAAACGTTAATTGCTAGTAAACATAAGGATAGGATCCATTTCCCCATCAAGGTGGATGATTTGTCATGCTCTAGTATTCAAATACCTAATATTTTAAGCTTGAAATGGATCATTAAGTGATGCACTCATATGATCCAAGGGATATGTTTTATCCTATTAGGAAAATTGACCCCTAGTTGGGTCATTTCTTTATGCATGTACCTGCTATTAAGGATTTTTGGGTAGATTTCCTACATGAGAATGAGGTGAGAATAAGGGTTCATATTGTGTACCTTGAAATTTTACCCTACTCTAATGTGCAAAATAACTAAAAATGCAAGTGATAAAATACTAAGAACACTTAAAAGATTAGCCTAAAGAGTGATAAAACAAAGAAAATAGATGAAAAAAGATGCAAATTGATTATACCTTCCTTGTTGTTGAAGACTCCTTGGTTGGCCCTTGATTTTGATAGATTTGTGTGCTCCTTGGATGGCTTTTGATGTAGCTACATGCAAGATTGAATGTGCAAGGTGATCAAATTGGATGGCTAAATGATAGCAAGTGCTTGAGAATGCAAATTGGTAGCATAAGGTTACTCAAATCAAAAAGTGTTGAAAATTCCCTTGAAGAGGGGGGATTTATAGAAGAATTTGAATTCTCTAGAGAATTCAACGGTTGAGATTCATCCAACAAGGTCAAGATGAAGGGCTATGGTGAGTTGAGAACTCACAAGCCCTCACATCTTGACATGTGGATGGTGAAGTGGTTAAGAGGAGATGAGGTGTAAGTGAGGTGGCCAAAAGGTACATGAGGTGGAGGAAGGACAAGTACCTTCCAAGCACCTTGGGGAGTGAGAAGATTTTCTCAAAAAGGGATTCCTTGCCCCCAAGTGAGAGTGAAAGGGACATTTGAGGAATTTTGGAATTCCTCAAAAATCTCCATGGGAAAAGGAGAGGTGGTTGAAAATATAAATGTGAATTAAAAATTCACACTCTTAGGAGAATCTAAAGGATAAAAGGTGAGCTCCAAAAAGGTGGGACTTGGTCACATGTGGAAGATGCGACAAGTCCAAGGTTCTAGAAGCCTTAGGATCTAGGATAAATAAATGTGAATTAAAAATTCACATGGGAAAGAGGGTCAATGCTAAAAAGAGGTAAATGCAAAGGTTGACTAAAAAGGTGGTGCTAAATATGGCTAATGACCTTGGTTAAGGTTGTACAAATATTGGACTAGGATAATTAATGGAATATTAGAGGCAAGTGGAAAATGTAGGAGGATATGACATAATCTTTGATTAAGAGGATGCACATCATAATCATGAATTAATTAAATTAATTCATATTAGAGCAAGATCATGGAGGATGTGACAAGGAGAGAGAAAATGAAGAATTTTAAATTGATTTTAAATCAAAAGGGTAAAAATGACTAAATTAAATAAATTGGTGTATTTATTTAATTTAGAGAGGAAGAAGGTGAAAGATAAAGCATTTAATTATTAAATTAAATACTTTACAGATATGAGATAAAAGGTATAATATCAATATAATAAATTAATATTTATTATGATAGACGAAAAGGGGGTAAATTTAATCATATGGGAGTGATTAAATTTAGATGTCTACATTTTTCCCCTCTTCGAAATATTGTTAGGATAAAAGTGTTTCAAAGAAAAATAAAATGCAAATGAGGAAGGAAATGATAGATGGTGATGCCCCTAGCATGGAAAAGGTTAATGATGCCCCAATGACCAAGCTGAAGGAATGGAGGAATGGTAGGAGGGTATGCCCCCTTGAGAGGGCGGTCAGGGGAGGAAAAGGGGTCCCCGGATGATTTTTTGATAGGAAGAAAAGGACACCATTGGATAGAGCTCGAAAAACCAAGCAATTTTGGTTTTTGGATGGAGGTGATCCGACGCACAGTTTGCAAATGGCAGCCTCGGGAAGTTAGAGATTAGTTGGGGGAAGAAAAAGTTAAATGAAGGGTAAAAAAAATACCTTTTTGGAAGAAGGGGGTTAAAAAGGTAATTTTAAAAATTACCTTAGTCATTTTCACTATAGCAGTTGAGAGGAGGAGAGTAGAGGAGAGAAGGCGTACGAGGAGGAACGATGCCAACAGACAACGATACAGAGATTGTGTACTGGGCGGACGAGGTGCGTGGATTATACAGCGGGCGCACAGGCGTACAACATGTGAGTGATAACAAAACCCGTTAATTTAATTTATGTAATTTTCACATGTTATTTGATAGATTTAAGAAATTTGACAACATGGGTTTTGTTAAGAATTATCAAAATTAAAAAGCTGGATCAGGGATGGGTGGGGAAAAAAAGAGTGAAATAGTGGAGAAATCAGGGGGATGAAAGGCCAGGTGAGGCGTGGGCTGCCTACAAAGCGTGTGCAACAGAGTGAACCCAGCCTAATACATGGTGGAATGCAGCCAAGGCGGTGCAGGCTGACAGTGATGTCATGACCCGAAAGGTGGTGCATGAGTGTGAGGGCAATGCTAAAGTGAGAGAAACCACCCCTGTGAGGCCGGTCTTGGGGGGTGGGAACTGCCATTTGTAGCGGTGGTGCAGCCCTGGGGCGGGGCAGCCCAGCGGTGGTGCCACAGGCGGGGGAGACAGGGGGCCACTGTTCTTGGCCGGTAGCGGGGCCGCTGGGGAACCACTTGGGAGGCCAGAACTGGCGGTGGAGACATTTCGAGGTGGGAGGCGGCTCGGTCGGTGAGCTGCCGGCAGTAGGTGGGAAACCAGCCAGGCGGGAAGGAAAGAAGAATACAATAGGTAAGAGAAAGGACAAAGATAGGAAAAACAAGGAAATAAAAAAAAAGATGAGAAATGAAATAATAAGAAAAAATTTATGCGTGCAGAGTTTCAAGTGGATACGAGCACATGAGCGATGGTCAGAGGTGATGGCGGCGTCGATAGCAGCAATGAACGGGGAGGATCAGGCAGCGTTGGATCACGCAGGTTTAGGTCACTGTATTCAATTTTCAGTGGTCAAAGCACATCCAGCAATGCTGATAGCATTGATAGAGAGATGGAGCTCAGAGACATCCACGTTTTACTTCCCTATAGGAGATATGACCGTGACGTTGGAGGATGTGTGGCACATCTTGAGGCTACCGATAGCCGGCCGGTTAGTGAGCGAGGTGGTGTCCACAGGGGCAGAGTTACAGGAGACCATGAGAGTTTTGTTTGGTCACGTGGAGCCGCCCCTGGTGAAGGGGCAGTTGGATTTGGACTAGTGTTTGCCAGTGGGGGTTCCACCCTTTCCGTTGTTCCTATGTGGCCTGATTAGTGGGATACTGTTGTCAGATCAGAACAGACGTACGTGTAGCCTGTGTTATATGGAGGTGATCCGACATATTGTCGAGTGGCGAGGGGGGCCGTTTTCATGGGGTTCATGTGTATTAGCTCATCTGTATTGAGATATGCATGGGATCTATTACCAAAGGATATCGAGTTTGACACATATGACGCTGCTACAGATTTGGGCTTGGGAGCATATTGCAGTGACGAGGCCAACAATGGTGAGGGCGGGGACAGTGGATGATCATGAGCCCATGGCGTGGGAGTATGGGGTGGAGAGAGGTTGAATTTTGCGCTATGAGATGTAGGGAGAGATGGAGGGGTGGAGGAGAGCATTTGATGATCTGTAACCGAGGGACATAGAGTGGTGGCCATATAGGTCACGTCAGTTCAGGGGATGGACTGATACGAGGAGACAGGAGGGTTACTTTCTGAGCAGATGTTTTATTATTGGGACTTTGCCGCGCATAGTAGAGTCTCATTGACCAAACAAAGTGTTGAGGCAGTTTGGAGTGATACAAGATATTCCGACAGTGCCTATCATGTTCCGGCGGTATAGTAGAGAGATACCATGGGGAGGCCACATAGCACCAGGGACAGCCAAGGCATCATGGAGGGCAGCAGGACAGGTGCCTTATCCAGGGAGAGTTGGAGGAGAGCAGGTGTCGGTGGTGACTGAGCAATACCGAAGGTGGTTCCAGAATAGGTTATGAGAGAGGATTACTCTTGTTCAGCCTATTTTGAGGGTAGTGGGTGCCGGAAAAGAGGATGAGCAGAGACTACGGAGAGAGAGGAAAGGAGGGGTGCAGCAGTGACGAGAGGTTGTGGCAATGGTAGACCAGGGGGGATAGGAGGAGCCTGAGGGAGATGAGACAAAGCAGGCGAGTAGAGCAGTGAGGCGGAGGAGACATCAAAGGCGAGGTCGAAGAGAGGGTAGAGGAGGTGATGGATGTGGAGGATGTGGAGGATGTGGAGGCGGTAGGTATGAGGGATGCATCAGAGGAGGGGAGGAGACAGTTTGTGGTAGGATGACATGGTCAGCCACGGCAGTTGTGGGTTCGGCCGACTGCAGAGAGTCACAAGGCTCGACAGGAGCAGGAGGACAGAGAGGAGGAGGATGTTAGAGCAGCAGCAGAGGAGGAGAGGAGGTTGACACGACATCGATTCATGGTTGAGAGACAAGGACAGGCGGGATGATTCTGGGTTTTCCGTATTGTGGAGGACTGTGAGGGGCAACAAGAGTAGGGGGCAGGGAGGAGCAGGCAAGTGGGGAGGATGAGACGAAGCAGGTGGATGAGGAGGATGAGATAGAGCAGGTGGTTGGGGAGGATGATGCGATGGATGTAGATAGGGATTTGGTGGAGGGGGAGGTTATGGCAGCAGAGTCATTAGCATTGGTTCCTTATGTGGTACCAGAGGATCCCATTGTACAGGCAAGGGGAGCAGAGGCGAGATTACAGATTACGAAGCGGAGAGTGAGGGATCTTGAGGCCGAGCTAGCTAGAGTACAACGAAAGGCATTTAGAGATTATGATGCCATTGCTTTCGAGCTAGGAGGAGCGGTGAGGGAGAGAGATAGGGCACAGTCAGAGCTGCAAAGGATGTAGGGTGAGCTGACCAGTGTGACATGGAACCGTGATAGATTGCAGGTGGAGGTCATGGTTTTACAGGCCAGGGGGAGCCAGAGGGGAGGATAGAGCAGGGGGTAGATCAGGGGACAGGATGTACTAGTCAGCAATCGGGAGATCTCCAGCGAGACTGGGATGAGCTTCAAGACAGAGTACATTGCCTTGAGCAGGCAGTTGGAGAGATGGGGCTAATGCGGGAGAGGGAGGAGGAGGCCAGGGAGCAGGCACAAATTATGCAGGCCGAAAGGGATGTAGCACAGGTGCAGGTGTGGGCGATGGAGGTGGAGAGGGATGTGGCGCAGGTGCGCATTCAGAGAGAGAGAACCTTGGTAGAGGCAGAGATACAATCACTACAGAGAGGGAGAGATGAGGCAGTAGCAGAGGTAACAACTCTCCAGAGAGAGCGAGATTCAGCAGAGCTGAGAGCACAGGCTCTTCAGAGGGATAGGAATGCAGCAATGACTCGGGCACAGGTGACTCAGAGGGAGAGAGATGCAGCAAAGACTCGGGCACAGGCGGCTCAGAGGGAGAGGGATGTAGTAGAGATTCGGATATAGACTCTACAGGCGGAGAGGGATGCCACGGTGGCTCATGCAATGGCAGGTCAGGTTGAGGGTGGGATGCCAGGAGCAAATATACAGGTTGTGGAGAGAGAGAGAGATGCAGCGGTGGCACAGGCAGCGGCTGCAGAGGAGATGAGGGGCCAATTACAGGCAGAGCTGGCACAGAGC
This sequence comes from Sequoia sempervirens, assembly GCA_007258455.2. Classification (NCBI taxonomy): domain Eukaryota; kingdom Viridiplantae; phylum Streptophyta; class Pinopsida; order Cupressales; family Cupressaceae; genus Sequoia; species Sequoia sempervirens. Next base: position 79,089 of record VDFB02358206.1, read on the forward strand.
CGGTTGGCTCAGGAGGCATGGGAGTAGGAGAGGAGGGTCATTACCAGGGACCGAGACAGGTATTGTCAGGAGCAGAATTCTGCTCGGGTCTAGGTTGCGGAGCGAGAGGAGAACATGAGAGAGGCAAAATTTTGGATAGCTGCATATTATCATGTGGTTCCAGATTCAACACAGCAGGCATTCTGTTATACCCGACATACACCTCAGAGGCCAGTGCCATCCCAGTCACTGGGGACACGGACCCGTGGTTACAGTGATTCACTAGGGGTTTCACCAGGCAGGGGAGCAGTACCTGATTCTCCACAGAGATCAAAAGTGGGGATTTCATTTGGTAGATGACAGGATACTATATTTTTGACAGGTGCAGAGTAGATAGATAGTGCAGAGGTGCAGTGGATATGTGCAGGACCTTGTACTGGTGTTTTGATTAGATGAGTTTTGTATATGATGGTCACAGATTGTGATGACATCGACGACATTATTATATGTTAGCCTTGACTATGAGATGTATTGTGGACTTGTGGTATATTTATATATATATGATAGCTCTTATTGACCTCATGTTTTATGTGTGTGATGCATATGCAGATATTCAAATGATGGCATTTATCTATGATGACTTTTGTGGATATTACATGTATGGATGTTTTTATATATTTATATTCTTATGTATGATGGTGATGTAAGATGTAATGTATGGTGATTTTTGTTTTTATGTATGATGAATTCCTATGTTATATGATGTGTAAGATAGATGGGGATATGCTTATGATGACACGACAAATGTTTATGTTTTATATGCTTATGATGGTTATGTGCATGTGCGACTAATATGTGTGATGCAGGATGTAAATGGATGTATTATGACGGTATTGATGGTGGACCTAACATTTGACATTGCAGATGGCATTATTATGGATGAACCTAAGATAGTGTGTAAATGTATGGATCTAAAATGTAATTATTTCATTATAAGTGTCCCTAGGGTCGTAGGTGATAGTGGAAGATGCATGCGGACATGGTGTGAGTGTGCACCTGTCAAAACCTTTTAGTATCTTGAGAAGAATAGGGGATGGAGGAGAAATATTTGCACAACCAAAATCATAGGATGAATGTAATGCAATGGTCATGACTATGAAATGCAATCCTAATACAATTTTCCATCTTCGGAGCACTGATTTTTGCTATAGCATGAGACACCCAGTGCTAGGGTATGTGGAACCAAGGCGCATTAGGGCCTAATGCATGAAACAAACATCATAGTCAAGAAGGCTATCCCAACACCCCAAAGTCCCAAAGAAAGACTTTGGTCGGGCCAGGTATTGAGATAACCACAAGCACAAAAGGATGTCCCAACATAACACAAGACCTCAGGGATCTTGGTGGGTACTATGTGGGACAACCAAGAAGACACAATCAAAGAAAAGATCAAGATATGCCCCTATGTGGACCAATCAAAACACACCATAATATGATGGATTATGGCGGCCTTGACAAGTGATGATAGGGAGTTCAAATGATAAACAAAAACCAAAAGCCTCAAAAGATCGCAATCAATTTCAAATGTCCTTTGCCATAGGATCAAGGGGATAGATGGAATTGATGAGGCCTGTTAGGAAGGATGCATCCTATTGAGACCTATGATGGATACTAAGCGAAAAGATTGATATGATATAGGATATTCAAAATTGATTGGATTTGTTGATACAAGTGGATCTTGTTTGTTAAGAACCAGCTAGATAAGGGCACAGCTTGATGGCACGACACAAGGAATACAAGACACAACCTAAAGACTTAGGGGCTTGGGGGCCGATCAGAGATTAGCCTTGCCTATGTGAAAGTGCAAAGCCCTCGTAGTTCATGGAAAAAGACCATGGATAAAGCGGAAAGAAGACAATGGTGACCGATGATGAAGGACACAAAACATGACAGACAAATGCCCCGGGGGAGGATCAAATGACCAACCTTGCCTACGTGAAAGCGCAGGGGCAACGTAGTTCGATAAAAAGACCATGGTTAAAAATGAAAAGGGATTGGTGAAGATGAAGTGATGGAGGATCAAAACAAGTTGATCCAAAATGCCCCAGGGGCATATCGAATGATCAGCCTTGCCTACGTGACAGCGCAGGGGCAACGTAGTTCGACGAAGGATGATGGAAAGAGGACTAGTGAAGGTCAAGCGATGGAGGATCAAAACAAGTTGATCCAAAATGCCCCATGGGGCAGATCGAATGATCATCCTTGCCTACGTGAAAGCGCAGGGGCAACGTAGTTTGACGAAGGACAAAAGTGACGCGGGAGGATGAGATCTAGGTGGAGACCGACACAATGGATGATCCTATATGGTGACACGGACCATCCGACAAAGACATAAGCTCAAAGTGGGATATTAAAATGCTCAGGATGAGGGATAGGCAAGATGGGTCGTCCAATGCTCAATTAATAAATACCAAGCGGCCTAGGCTGAGGTGGGTGAGGATGATAGTGCGGATGAAAGCATAAAATAACTAGGATATCAGGTAGATAATGATTAAGCCCTCTATAGATGACACCTATTACCAGGTTTTCACCATCCATACTTATCCAAGGCGCCACCAAGAGGTGGTTTTCACCACAGGACGGATTTATTTTTCTTTACTATTTTTTGGATTTTTTATTACTTTTTTTATTTTTTTGATTTTCTGATTTAGGTGGGGTTACCAAACGAACTTAGACATAGAACTTCTTCAGATGGAGGATATTGATGGGTTCATCAAGGGGATATCCTTCAAGAGTAGTCAACCTATAGGCCCCAGATCCATATTTGGCGACTATGATATAAGGCCCTAACCAGTTTGCCTCAAATTTTCCCTTTTTATCACGGTCCGGTTGAGTGCGTTGGTTTTCTTTGAGAACAAGCTCACCAACTTGGAATTGTCTAGGATGTACTTTCTTATTGTAGTGACATTTGAGGTGATTTTGGTATGCTTGCAAGTGATCATAGGCTATTATTCTTCGTTCGTCCAGTAATTCTAGCTATGCAAGTCATGCAACACGAGCATCTTCTTCGCTGATAAGATTCTTCAGGGAAACCCTCAGTGATGGGAGCTCAACTTCAATTGGCAAGACAGCTTCAACACCATATACCAAAAAATAGGGGGTGGCGCCTGTTGGGGTGCGGTTGGATGTACGGTATGCCCAGAGGGTAGGATGAATATGGAGGTGCCAATCTCGTCCAGTGTTATTGACAACCTTTTTGAGGATGCAGATGAGGGTCTTGTTGGTTGCTTATGCCTGACCATTGCCCTGAGGGTAATAAGGTGTTGACCAACGATGTTGGATATGGAAGGTGTCACAGAGGTGTTTCATGGCTTGGTTTTTGAAGGGTTTTCCGTTATCAAAAAGGATGGTGGATGGGATACCATATCTGTAGAGAATATAGTAGAGGATAAATTTAGAGATTTGGACACCAGTGATTTGTGAGAGTGGCATTGCTTCCACCCACTTAGTGGAGTATTCAATGGCAGTAATTATGAATGTATGGCCATCGGATGATGGTGGGTAAATCTTGCCAATCAAGTCGAAACCCCATTGATAAAAGGGCCATGGTGCTAGGAGGGGCTGAAGATCTTGTGCTGGGGCGTGAATCAAATCTGCATGATGTTGGCATGGAAGGAATTTCTTCACAAATTCACAAGCATCATGTTCCAATGTAAGCCAATAATATCCGGCCTGTAGGATCCTTTTGGCCAGAGCCATACCATTTGAGTGAGCTCCACAAATACCACCATGTACTCCCATTAGTGCCGCGCAGGTCTTTGTCTCATTCAGACATCTAAGGAGGATTCCATCATACTCGCGACGATAAAGAGTATCACCAACAATGATGTATCGGGAAGAGCGATGGATAAAGGATTTGTGTTGGTTGCGTGTAAGTTTTGGGGGTATGATATTATCATGGAGATAAGTGTATATGTCTTGATACTAAGGCGAGGCAGGACCTACAATATTGCACACCATATTAGTCTCAGGAACAACATATGTAGGGATTAAAAGTTGTTCAACAAGAAACTCACCCTCTGTTCAGTCTTTAGGCATGTCAATTAGGGAGCCAATAGTGGCCATTGCATCTGCCGCTTTATTTTGTACCCGAGGGATTTGGTCAAACTGTATGAAGGTGAAATATTTCTTGAAATCATCCACCATGCATTTATAGGGTAACATTTTATCATCTTTCGTGAGGAATTCATCATTAACTTGTCTAATGACTAGCAAAGAATCACCAAAGACTTTCAAATGAGTTATGTGCCACTACTTTGCAATTTTGAGGCCGGTGAGGAGAGCTTCATACTCTACCATATTATTGGTACATGGGAATGCTATCCTAAATGATTTTGGGATGTAGTCACCTTGAGGGGTAACTAATAAAATTCCTGCCCTAGATCCAGTATGAGTGTATGAGCCATCGAAATATAACGTCCAAGCTGGTGCTTCTGTAACTGTGTAGATTTCTTCATCCGAGAATTCAGTGTCTAGGCGGTAAGCATCTGCTAATGGTGCTTCAGCCAATTGATCAGCGATGACCTATCCTTTTATGGCTTTTCGCTCTACATATTCTATGTCAAATTTACTTAGGAGCATGACCCATTTGGCCATGCGGCCAGTCAGAGTGGTTCATGATAATAGATACTTCATGGGATCAATTTTAGCGATTAATTTGACTGGATGGTTGAGCATGTAATGACAGAGTTTCTGTGTGCTGAAGCCTAGTGCAAGGCAAGCTTTTTCCATGGGGGAGTAATTTAATTCATAGCCAACTAGTGTTTGACTAATGTAGTAGATTGCCCTCTCTTTGAATGACTCATCATGTTGTGCCAACAATACCCCCAGTGCGACTGAAGTAGCAGAGATGTAAAGCAGGAGGGGTTTTCCTGGAATAAGCGGCATCAAGATCAGTGGATGAGCTAAATATTCCTTAATTTTATCAAAACCCGTCTGACACTACGGGGTCCATCAGAAGTTGGAATCTTTCTTCAAAAGATGGGTGAATGGCTGACATTTATCTGCTAGCTAGGCTATGAACCGACAGATGGACTGCATCTTCCCCTGGAGGCTTCTTAACTGCTTCAGATTGCATGGAGGTGGCATGTCCAGAATAGCCTTTACCTTGGCGGGATCAACTTCAATACCCCTTCGGGAGACTATAAAACCCAACAATTTTCCTGATGTAACCCCAAAGATGCACTTTTTTGGATTTAGCCGCAACTTGTAATGTTCTAACCGTTCAAAGATCTGCTTCAGGATAGTAGGATGTTCTGCTCGTGTTTTTGATTTTCCTAGCAAGTCATCAACATAATCCTCCATGATAATATGGATGAGGTCATGGAATATGACCGTCATCGCTCTCTGATATGTTGCCCCCACATTTTTGAGACCAAAGGGCATAACATTGTAACAGAAAGTACCCCAAGGTGTTGTGAAGGTAGTCTTATGTTGGTCTTCAGGTGCAATTCGAATATGATTATAACCAGAGAATCCATCCATAAGGGAGAGCATCTCGTGTCCTACTGTGAGGTCGACCAACATGTCAATGTTAGGCAGAGGGAAGTCATTTTTTGGGCAAGCCTTGTTAAGATCCCTGAAGTTTGTGCAGACCCGAATGTCTCCATTTCGTTTGGCAACTGGTACTATATTGGAGATCCACTCCGAATAGTCAATTGGTCTAATAAAACCTGCCTCTAGTAACTTTTCCAATTCTTTTTTGACTAATAATGTGACCTGTGGATGCATCTTACAGAGCTTTTGTTTGACAGGCTTGGCATCTGGGTGAACGTCTAGATGGTGAACCACTAAGGAAGGGTCTAAACCTGGCATGTCTGAATATGACCAAGCAAAGTTGATGATTCCCTCTCGGAGTAGTTGCATGATGACGGAATACTCTTGTTCTGAGAGTGACCTAGCCACATAGGTGATTTTAGGATTTTCAGCAATACCCAGATTAACTTCCTAAGTCTCTTCAATTAGAATGGATGATCGGGCGGATAATTGAGTTCCTACAAGGGGAAGATGGACATCTCCATCTTTCGATGCTTCTTCGAGGTTTTCGCCATCAGATGTGTCCTTTATTTTTACTTTTTCAAGGTCAGGAAGCGCCTCGGGGAGGTTTCACTAGATGACCGTTTTTTACTTTTCTTATTCTTATTTTTGCAACTAGAGTGTTCATCCTCCCCCAATCCCATAAGGTTGACATATGTATCCGCAGACATATTGACAGGTATGGTATTACGTAGGTCCCAATCAATAAGCTCAGGGTGACAAAGGGATAGGCTAATGGTGTAGACGGATAGGCATTTGAACATGGATGATAAATCGGTGTGATTGACGTCATCGTACGCATGTATGATGGATTCCTCCTCTGGTATGTCTTCCAATGAGCCATCATCCACGGCGATACTATTGGAAGTATTAGATGATGTCGCAGGGCTTTTCTGTTTCTTGTCATACCCAATGCCTATGTTTTTTGGTAGCTTTGGTGTATCAATAGGTTGCAACCGCCATTGTTCTTCTTTACCTAGTCCCCTGCCTTGATAATTATGTTTTTGCATGAACTTTGTTGGCCAAGGGTACTTTTCCTAAAAATATTCCTTTAGAGGAGTTTCTGGTTGGGGTTCTTCTCGGTAGACCCATTGGCTTATGTCCTCTTCTGGTGCATCTATCTTGACATTTGGGGATCTGAAAGTGGTAGTAGGGATGTATTTACCACTAAAGGTGATAGTCTTGTCTTCCTTTTGTGTAGCATGCAAAGGTTGACCATACTCGTGTGGTGTCAGTGGCATGGTTGCTACATTGAGAGTCGTATGCATTTCATATTCACCTCACCCTTTGTCAATAATTTGGACTTTGGTGACTGTAGGATGAGTGGTAGAGGATGGAGTGCATATCGCGATGGAGGGTGGGTTTGCAGATGATGACCGGGATGCCCCCATTTCAACCCTGGGACAATAATGTAAATGGGGAAATGACGCTTCTAAAGCGCGATAATATTCAAATGGTTGGGGGTCAGCGTAGATGGTGACTTCTTGTCCGTTGACGGGGAACTTTAGGAATTGATGGAACGTGGAGGGGATGACTTGCATAGCATGGAGCCACGGGCGGCCCAGGAGGAGATTATATGGTAAGTCCAGATCAAGGACATGACAGGTAGTATACTGAAGCACAGGTCCCACTTGGATAGGAAGACTGATAATTCCCTCTGAATTTCTTTCTGCATTATCATAGGCTTTGATTGTGATGATCTAGTTACTTAAGTCCACTTGAGTATACCCCACCTGTTTTATGAATTTCAAAGTACACAAATTGAGGGTAGAGCCATTATCTACCAAGACTCTTTTTATTTTATGGCGTGCAACCACGACTTCGATATGTAAGGGGTGATTATGATTGACATCGATGTTTGGCATATCATTTTGGCTGAAGTGCAGGTGATGAGATAGAGCCAAGTGTCCCACCAAAGCTTGGAATTGCGTGGGGTCGATGTCATTTGGCACATGGGTTTCCTGTAGGGCTCTATTAAGGATTTCTTGATGTACCAAGGAAGACTTAATCAAATCCAAAATGGATATATGAGCATGGGTCTTTCTTAAGTGATCAAGGATGTTGTACTGAGAGCTTACAGAAGTTGATTGAGTGGGTGCAGAGGCTCCAAGGACAGTGATGCGGGCTCGTCGTGTAGTAACAGCACATTGAGGGTCTTTGGCTTTAACATGTATCATGGATACCCAGGGTTCCACCTGCTCAATGTAATGAATAACACCCTCGTAATTGAAAGGCACATTCTTGTAGCTCACATTATTTGTGTTGTTTCCTTGGGGATTACTGTTAGATGTGCTTGGGCTTTGATTATGGTTCGGAAAGGCGTTCTGGTATATCTGCAATTGAGCATTGGACGATGAGGCTTGACTGGCGTCAACCTTGATATCACCTCAATCGATGAGATCTTGAACGTAGTTTTTCAGACCCTAACACTTATTCAAAGAGTGTCCCTTGATTTTATGGAACTCACAATACTCATTTTCCTTAAACCATGTGGGCTTGGGTTTGGACTCGTCGAATGGTTTGGTGACAGGGTACATGATGGGATAATTGATTTGTAGCAACTTATTAAAAACAACACTCAGAGGCTCTCCTAATTGGGCGTATTGACGTTTGGTGTTCCCCTAATTGTTCTAGTTTGACTGTTGAGGAGGACGAGGTGCCCCCTATGGTATAGATATGGCGTTGGATACAGACAGTTGTTGTTTTTGGGATGCATTAGCCACTTGGACGCGTTTAGTGTCTGTCACACCGTCATTCACCGCATTCTTGTTCTTGTTCCAGAATCGTGGTTTATTGGCAAACAACCTCTCTTTATCCTGGCTATGTATTTTGATGTGTCCCTTGGAAATAAGGGCACGTTCAAGGATGGGTCCCTTTTCCACTATCTCCACGAAAGTGGTGACACAATGTAACCTAAAATTATGAGCCATGTCAGGATGAGTGCTTTCCATGAAAAGAGTGACCATGTCTTTTTCTTTCAGAGGGGTCTTCATTCGGCTTGCTAATGCATGCCACCATTGTAGGTAGCTGGTAAAGGTTTCCCCCTCACGTTGTTTCTCTTTGAGGAGATCTAAGGTGTCTATATCCTTCTCCAAATTGAAAGAGAAGGAAGATACAAAATTTTCTAACAGGTCTACAAAGGTTTTTATGGACCCTTTTTCGAGAGTCATGAACCAATCTAGGGCGTGGCTTGCCAGGCTTCGTGGGAACAAGCGCAAGAGATAGTTATCATTATACATGACTTCTTGACACTGGGAATAAAACTCCTGCAAGTGAGCCTTAGGGTCTTTGTTCCCCTTGTATTTGTCAAATTTTGGTATCTCAAAATGTTTAGGAAATGGGATTAATGAGATGGAGGGATCAAATGGATATGGGCATATGTCTTCAAATTTGAATGATTGTTTGGTAGCCCCATCTTGAAGGTCCTTAAGTGAGGCTTTGATTTCCAACAAATCCTAGCTGGCCGGTGGCGGGTTGGGGGGATATTGATGATAGGATGGTAAAGTATCTTGCTGAAAGGGCGTCGAATTATTGAAATACAGATTTGGATGGTTGGATGATGATATTGCTTGCTGGTAAGGCAGGGGATTTTGTTGATACGGGGGTTGTTGTTGTGGGGTATAGTATGGATTTGTTTGATAAAAGTGTGGGGTAGGTTGTTGAGGAACTTGGATGAGACGTTGCGTGTTGGTTTGTTGGTGTTGAAGGTATTGTTGTGATTGTTGGGAGGTTGCATAAAGCAGTTGTTGGTGAAATTGTTGTTGATAATGATAGTAGTAGTGTTGGGGAGGTTGTTGTTGTGACGCCAAATGTTGTATGACGCCAAGTGTTTTGTAAAGGGGGTTGTTGGGTACCACCCGGAACGTTCAACTGGGATGTGCCTTGTGAAGGTAATTGAGGCAGAGCGTTGGATTGGTGAAGCTGTTGAGATGGTAGATTTGTGGTCCCCAGAGGTGGAAGCGATGTGGTAAAGGAGGTGCCCCCAATGTTGACTGTAGGTTGATTCGAAGGAGGGGGTGCTGTTAACGTTAATGGCGGAGGTTGTGGAACATTTTGTGGCATACCATAGGCAAAAGGATTATTGGGATCAAACACTTGAGGACCTCCCATAACTGAGGTCGAAGCATGTGGGGGATAGTTAACCTGATAAAGAACGACATTGCCAAATTTAGGTTGATGCCAACCCTCAACTAGCGGAACATTGGGGAAGTATGAACCTTCTGGTGCATTTTTTTAACCTTGGAGTACGTTAGATGGGGCACCCCTATATTTGGACAAGTCAACATTCGAGGGGGGTTTGACACCCTTCTCAATTAGGTGGGCCAAGATTTCTTCCCCATGTTTTTCAAGTAGACGGTCAGTCATTTGCACATTGGCGGGATTACTAAAATGTTCCTCAAGTGTGAGTTCAAGTTGATTAGCCATACTCTCTTCACAGTGTGGTGAGTTGTTCTGATTTTCGGTGTTGGTGTATGATGAAGTACCATTATGAGGATCTTGTGGGACGTTCTTAAGATCTTGAGCAATATTTGCACCATTGGTGGGATTTGTATTGTTATTAAGGTCGTGAGACATGTTTGCTTGGGAATTTTGACCTTGTTGTTGTTCCATTTGTCTCTTAACTTGTGACCTAGTTCGAATGGGCATGCAAATGTGCTATGGGTGGATTACAAAGATGTTTTTGAATGACTTGATTGTAGTCGGATGAGGTGTGATTTTGATAGGATTTGGATTTTGATCAAATTTTGTTTGGATATATTGGATTGGATCGGATTTTGATGGGATCGAATTTTGATTGGCTAGATTGGATTTTGATTGATTGGGTAATTTGATCAAATGATTGGTTTTGATAGATTCATATTATTGGATGGGTATGATTGGATGATGAAAGATGTGAGAGAGACCTTAAGTTTAATCAAAGGAAGTTACCCTTAGTGACCTAGAGCTTTGATTGATTAAAAGGATCATTGTGGCACCGAATCCACCTTAAGATAAGAATGGATTGATTGGGCTAAGGATGATAACTTACGACACCAAATTCACCTCAAGATGGAAGCAAATTGATTGGGGTCGAAGTTAAAGACTAATAATCGAATTCAAGTGTTATGGTCAATTTGGGTAACCACTTTGTAATACAAGTTTAAGGCGGTTTGGTTATGATTGGTGTTTGGTGATGTAAACTGTAAAATTATGATGCTTGTTAAGTGATGGTAGGGACTTTTGAATGGAATATGAGGAAATTAGAATGAACGGGTGGATTGAAGATGATTGCGAAGAATGAGTGGGGATTTAGAATGGTTAAACAAAGATTTGGAATGATAAGATGGAGGTTTAAACGGATCAAATGGAGGTTTGGGGAGACTTAGAGTGATGAAATAGAGGCTTAGGATGATGAGATAATGGTTGGGAATGATTAAATGATGGTTTACAGGCTAAACGGATCGAAATGGGGTGATTTCAGGTGTTCAGGAGGGCAAATCCGCCCCTCTGCAGCAATAATCAGGGGCGTTGACAGCTTTCTGCATTAAATCAGGGGTGTTTCCGCCTTTCTGCAGCAAAATAGGGGGCGCTTCCACCTTTCTACAGCAAAACAAGGGCGCTTCCGCCTTTCTGCAGTAAGACAGAGCTTGGTTTTGATGGCTATGGCTATGGAAAGGACTCAAAATGATAAAGTAAGACCAAAGTATCAAAGATTTCATAGGTTTTTCACAAGACAACACTTCAAGCAAGCACAATCCTATGATTAATGTTAAGGGTATGGTCAAGCAAGGTCTTAATCTAGGATGCACAAGGCTTCTAGGGAGTCCTCGATATACTCTCGATACGTGAGGCACAACTGTGAACACCAGCCCGTCACAAGCATGAGTCAAGAACCCCAGCAAGATATTGAAAGGCTAGGACCAACTCTTCACGCCTATCTAGGTATCACCCTAGCTTCGACGCTCCACCAATTACAACGTGACTGGATTGGGGTACAACTTTCGTTCTCCCCCCTTTATATACCCCGCCGGTACACATGGTTGGAATCGTCCCTTGGGGTGATGAAATCCCCAAGTAGGTCCCACTAAAAAGAAGACACTAACCATTTCCAACTACTCTCCAGGCTCACACAAAGTGCAAGGGGAAAGTGAAAACAAATTAATGCCCCCTTGGGTGACACAATAGTAGACAAGCACAACAAGCAATAAAGGTTACTTCCCCCTAATTAGACTATATTCGAACAACAAGGATAATTTTTTTTAAAATTTGATCAAATAGATGGCCCTGCAAGCAAACGTTAGCTATCTTATCCTTCTTTATTGGTCAATTACGCCATAATATGCTGCAGAACGTTAGCAAAAAACACCAATATCCTTGCCAAAACAATGTTAGAGGGTTATTACTTGAAAATAGCTAAAAACGAGAGCAAAAATGATGCTAAAATGACTGTTTTACCTTCCAAACTATGTTGTTTTGGGGCGCTTCCACCTTTCTGTAGAAAAACAGGGGCGCTTCCACCTTTCTACAGCAAAAATAGGGGTGCTTTCGTATTTCTGCACCAAAACAGGGGCGCTTCCACCTTTCTGCAGCAAAATATGGGCGCTTCAGCCTTTCTGCGGTAAAGATCATAGGGCGCTTGCACCTTTCTGTGGTAAAGCAGAGGGTGCTTCCGCCTTTCTACAACCTTTTCTTGCAAAATTCTTAGCAAAAATGAAGGTTAAATGCAAGAACCCATTTGTGGGTCCCACCGGGCATGCCAGAAATGTGTACCTTGAAATTTTACCCTACTCTAATGTGTAAAATAACTAAAAATGCAAGTGATAAAATACTAAGAACACTTCAAAGATTAGCCTAAAGAGTGATAAAACAAGGAAAATAGATGAAATAAGATGCAAATTGATTATACCTTCCTTGTTGTTGAAGACTCCTTGGTTGGCCCTTGATTTTGATGGATTTGTGTGCTCCTTGGATGGCTTTTGATGTAGCTAGATGCAAGATTGAATGTGAAAGGTGATCAAATTGGATGGCTAAATGATAGAAAGTGCTTGAGAATGCAAATTGGCAGCACAAGGTTACTCAAATTGAAAAGTGTTGAAAATGCCCTTGAAGAGGGGGGATTTATAGAAAAATTTGAATTCTCTAGAGAATTCAACGGTTGAGATTCATCCAACAAGGTCAAGATGAAGGGCTATGGTGAGTTGAGAACTCACAAGCCCTCACATCTTGACATGTGGATGGTGAAGTGGCTAAGAGGAGATGAGATGTAAGTGAGGTGGCCAAAAGGTACATGAGGTGGAGGAAGGACAAGTACCTTCCAAGCACCTTGGGGAGTGAGAAGATTTCCTCAAAAAGGGATTCCTTGCCCCCAAGTGAGAGTGAAAGGGACATTTGAGGAATTTTGGAATTCCTCAAAAATCTCCATGGGAAAAGGAGAGGTGGTTGAAAATATAAATGTGAATTAAAAATTCACATTCTTAGGAGAATCTAAAGGATAAAAGGTGAGCTCCAAAAAGGTGGGACTTGGTCACATGTGGAAAATGTGACAAGTCCAAGGTTCTAGAAGCCTTAGGATCTAGGATAAATAAATGTGAATTAAAAATTCACATGGGAAAGAGGGTCAATGCTAAAAAGAGGTAAATGCAAAGGTTGACTAAAAAGGTGGTGCTAAATATGGCTAATGACCTTGGTTAAGGTTGTGCAAATATTGGACTAGGATAATTAATGGAAGATTAGAGGCAAGTGGCAAATGTAGGAGGATGTGACATAATTTTTGATTAAGAGGATGCACATCATAATCATGAATTAATTAAATTAATTCAGATTAGAGCAAGATCATGGAGGATGTGACAAGGAGAGAAATGAAGAATTTTAAATTGATTTTAAATCAAAGGGTAAAATGACTAAATTAAATAAATTGGTGTATTTATTTAATTTAGAGAGGAAGAAGGTGAAATATAAAGCATTTAATTATTAAATTAAATACTTTACAGATATGAGATAAAAGGTGTAATATCAATATAATAAATTAATATTTAATATGATAGACGAAAAGGGGGTAAATTTAATCATATGGGAGTGATTAAATTTAGATGTCTACACATATTATAGTATTTGACTTTCTTTGTTAAAGGGATGTAACTTATAGAAAGTCACAAAGGCCATACACACATATGGAAAGGTTTTAGAGCCTTCCTATAGAAACCTAAAATTGACACGTTGTCAATTAGCCTAATCAACTATTTTATCTATATTTGATTGTATAAATCTTTATTGATCTAATTTCCATCCCCTTATTAATTAAAATATATTTTATCATTTAATTAACAAGGTGACTATTCATCACTTTTTTCCCAATCTCGTTTATAGCCTAAAATCACATAATTGACCTTCCTATATAGTCCACCTTAGGTGAAAAAAATATATATTTATTTACCTAAGTTCCCCATCCTCTTTTCAAAAATTAAATAATATATATATTTATTTAATTCCCCCATTTTCATCCACTTTCCACTACTGAGTTAAAATTAATTAACTCACCGACCCACCAATTACACATTCCTAATCCTAGTCAAATGCCCATAAAATCATGCACAATCCTCAAATGTGTACAAAGTTATGGAATTTGTACAAAATGTATGGGAATTTATACATGTAATATGGCTTAGTACTATGTCACATGGGTCAAAGGATTTTCCCATCCTTCTAGGGCACTCCCAAGTACCCCTTTCCGTTTTCTCCCTCCATTTTCTCCAACGAGGTTTTCCACCATATATTCCCCTTCAATATTGGACCTTTCATCCACCAATCAAATGGGGACACTTGTTACCCTCTCATCCTTCCAAGGGTCTCAACAAATTTGAGCCCTTGATCTCTACTTTCGATCCTAGTCATCTAATCCTTGGACCAAAAATCTATAAATTTTCCTCAACCCAATTCATTTCTTAGCAACCTCTAGGAAATACAATGTCATGTTGTTGGTGAAGGCACTCACATACCACCAAATCCATCCTAGATCACAAATACCATATCTTGGTGCAACAAGGGTTGATGTTGGTGAGAACTTTTCATGTTTTCATTAATGTATGCTAGCCTTTATTCTTTGTCTTGAGTGTTGCATTTATTTTGAGTAAATGGTTTAATTTAGTTAGTTCTTTTACATGCTTTAATTTTCATGTACACACTTCCTACAATAGGGATAATATTTACAAATGACCAATAAACACAGTAGATTGGTCTATAACATAAGATGCCTCCATTGAGACCATAATTATGGTTGTGATTGTTAGAACCAAGAGATGGTTAAGGAATCCTATCCCATGGATAATCCTCACCCACTATAGAAAAAACCCACTAAAGCTCCATAGCAAAGAAAATATAAGGAGATTCATCCTTTATCATAATGCAAAAGTATACTAAGAGAAAGAAGGGAAAGGATTCCCATATGTAGGTCTTTATAGGCACAATGAAGAAGATATAGTTGAAGAAGAACCATTATAAAAAAGGGTAATGAAATAATCATCTGCTATAGTGTAAGAGGTTGTTAAGGAGGTAGCTTAGGTACCACCCACTCCCCTAGTTCAATCAACAATTCCTTCATGTCCTCTCCTCCACCTTAGTATGGTCTAATTCCTCGTTCCCTTCTGTAGACTAGTATTTCTAAGGAGAAAATTAAAGAAGTAATAATTAAATAAATATAGGATGAGAAACCTCAAGAAGAATTTAAAATAACTAAAAAAATTATGTAGTGAGGCATAGTTCATGGTACTATATTATCTTTTGGGGACACCCCTACTCAATTATTTACACCCTCACCTCCTCCTTCATTAGAGTTCATTTCATGAAGAAACCCATCAAACCCTTTGGGACCTCCTACCTCTAATTCTCCAAGGATTCTATCTTGTCCTCCCAAGACTGACACACACAAGTGAGACTTTTTTGAGGACCTAGGGATGCTAGCATGGTTGAGCTTCACAATCTAGAAGAGGTAGAATATATAGGCCTCTGTTTGAGGATTTTCAAAGCTAATGGGAATGTTCCAAGATCAACCTAAAGAATAAAAGAGAAATGAAATCAGCCAATACCACTATGGACAATCAAGAAACAAGGATTTCATAAGTTACAACTCCTTTGACTAACAAGGACAAAGAAGATATGCAACCAAAAGATTATCAATTGTAGGAAATTAATTTGGGCCATCAAACAAGGGAGGGAAAGAGATAATATCTCAATAATTTGGTGTCTACTATCCTTAATTTGATTAATAATCATGTGAGAACCAAGAGATAGCTTAGATCTCAGTTAAGCAAACCAAAGCCATGCATAAAATAGCTTGTGAATTTAAGTGAGGAAAAATTTCTTTCTCCTACTATATTCAAATCACTAGACAAAGGTAAACATAAAAAGATACTAGATAAACTCATTGGGAATACTAAGAGCTGGGTTGATTTGATAAGCAATCTAGTGCTATCATAGGACAAGAGGTGAAGTTAGTGCTATAATTTAATTTGAAGAATAATTTTATCAAGAGCTTTCCTAGGTAGAGGGTAAATTGCCCATGATTCAAAAATTGGCCAAGATACCATTTGACGAATTCTACAACAAAAATGTGCTACAAAATGGCAACCCAAGAATACATGTGGAGTGGTTCAAAGCCATGAAATATAGAATAAAGGTATTCAAAAATTTTCCACAAAAAATTCTATTATAAAGGAAATTTATGTTGCAACCATGAATGAAAGAGAAGGCTTCATTGAAGTCATTCCTTGCACATTCTAGGAATACCCTAGTAGGGTCTTTCATCCCAAAACTATCATTAAGGAATTCATTGGGTTAGTGAGGAGACAACTTATCAAGGAGATAGTCACTAAATTAATGAGAATAAAGGAGAAAGTTAATGTTCTCCAAGAAAGAATATTTGAAATGAAGGAGGTATGATGCAGAGCATCCAGGTCCACAGGCGATCAACATCACCAACAATATTTGTCATTTAGTTTATTTCATTTTTTTTCCTTACGTTAGATTAATTAGGTGTTTGTGACTAAAATGTAATAAAAGGCCAAATTGTTGCAAATAAATATTGGCCTCAAACTTTGTAAATTTGTTGAGCTGTCTTGCCTAGGTGGAATCTCTAATATTCAACTTCAGTGCAAATTTAATTAATTGCAAAACTAGGCGTTGGGATTTGGTGGAGGTTACAAGGATATGAAATGCATTAATCATGGAGAATATTTCACTCCTAAAATGAAAGCATGCAAATAGTTGGCAACAAAAATATAGGTATGCAAATCTTGGGTGCCACATTTCAAGTGGGAATTTGCTTCCTATTTTCAAGGAGAGGAATCTTGCAAGTTGTAATTTTTGGCAAATTCTTGGAGGTGGATTTTAAGATGCTTTTGGAGCATTAAATATTTTATTTTAATGAATTTATTAAGCATTTTCATCATGATGGGACATTTAAAATGGAAGCTATAGCAAAATAATGAAGATTTATCATAAAAGGTGAGATTTGACAATTTTGGAGCTAGTCACTTCTGATGGAATTTGAGAGTGTTTTCTATAGAGAATTGGAGGAAGGTGACTCAAGAGGGAATCAAATGTGAAGAATAATACCATCGCATATGTTTTATTGCAGGTTTGAAGATGATTGAACAGGTGATTTCATATTCAAAAGCTGAAAGAGCATTGATTTGCATTGTAATTTGCAGGATGCAAGAGCTAGTTTTGTGATTCAAATTTTGAGATTGTTGTGAAGAATGGATCATTGAAATTATTTTTGTTTGTTGCCTTATGTCAGTTTTTTTTTTTTTTTTAGTGGTTAACTACAACACTCATGGTTGCATATAAATGTTATTTCAGTTATGCAAGTTAATGTGTAGTTCAGCTGGTTGTAGGAGCTGGCAGATTGAAGAAGTGTGATTGAAGGGTGCATTCATATTTTCTGTTATAATCAATTTATTTACTATTTTTTATTAGGAAAAACAAGTTTTGAAGGGGCCCCAAACCCCTTTACAATGGAGAGAAGCTACTAAAAAGATAGAAACATTAAGACCCACAGCCCACAAAAAACAAAAAGTTGACTAAAGATAAAAGCAGAGAACCCGTCAACAACCCAATAGTAGAACATCAACAACAAGGCTGAACAACCAAAAATAATAGAAAAACTACAACATTTTATCAAGAACATTGGTCGAGGCCATATTTTTAGCAATGACCCCCTCATGCATCTCGACCACATCCTTCAGATCCTCAAACAAAATGGCAGCCCTTTTCTTAGTCTTGCTCCCCATTCTCAAGCATGGGCCAACCTCCAAATTCTTCTCCACATCAGGACAAATATCCTCAATATTCTCCTCCAAATTCATGCAGTTAACTTCATCAATGTCCTTCTCATGATCTCCTAGATCTAGAGACTTTGTAGTTCACTTAATAGATTTCTCATTTAAAATTGAGAGACCCTTAACACTAGATTTCAAAGACTTGTTACTAACACAAACAACAATCTACAAGTCATCAGTAATCTTGTTAATTATTTCCTCCATATTCACAAACCTCTCCTCAATAATATTTTGGACAACCATTTTTAGGGAGGTTATCCTATCCTCATGACTTTTACCAAGTCTATCATCATCAACAACAAGTCTATCAAGAATAACATTCATAGTCTTGACCTTACCTTTAATCGACCATTCCTTTTGGCTGCCATGCACTAACACAACACAAAAATCTTTCCAGTTTTTAAGCTGGACGTTGAGCTCCTTCACTTCTGAGAAAAGCCACTTCACAAGCAAGCAAAAATTGGGAGTTTCATCCTCCACCATTCTATAGAATAGGTCCATGTTAATTTCTTCCCAATTGACCAATGGCGCAATATGAGAACCAACATTCTCAATAGGTTCCTCCTAAACCCCCTCTCTGCCCTCCAAATCCTCCTCAGTAGGGGAATCCTCAACTTCAATAACCTCCACTTTCACATGGTGCTTATCAGGCATATCCGCCAAGTTAGCCAAAATTGCAAGCCGCTCTACCTTCACATCACTCCCCTTAACCTACTCAACACCAATTTCAGCCTGGTTAGGGCTAGCCCCCTTGGAACACACAATACCCTCATTTTCCTGCTCAATATCCTCCATAGGATGCTTGTTACCCTCAAGGCCATCACCCGAGACATTTTTAACATTATGAATATGGGATTTCTCCTCATCTCTTGAATCATTCACCATCTGCTTGACAACACGCTTCTCTTTCTTGGGGCATATTTTCTTCCCCTTCACATTCTTTTTCACCGAAGGCACCACAACTTCCTTCATTTCATTATCAGTTTCGTAACCCTTAGACCAAGATTTTGAATCCTTAGAATCATCAACAAACTCACTCTCCTCCGACAACGACTCCTCATAATTAGAGTCATCTTCCTCAGAATCCCTTTCCCACTCATCTTCCAACTCACTAGTATCATACCCAGTATTTTCTCCACCTTTTTACAAGTCGGGGTCTTAGGAGTAGCAGGTAACACCTTCATCTTAATGTGATAAAAAATGAGTTTCATAAGGCCTTCATGGAGAATAGCTTTCCTAGGGTTCTTCCTATGACTCTCAATACTAGTTTCCATAGGAGGTAAAAAGGAAACGAAACCTGAGAGTTATGGCATAAGTGATTCAATAACATGAAGTGGTAGCTATAGATAACAAAATACTTACCCTCCAAAGTGAAAATTTGCATAATAGCCAGAGCAATGTCCCTCCAAAGCGGCTTAATAGATTTGTGTGCATACCCATTGCTACCAATAAACTTTAGCTTCTACTTCTTTGATCCTTTGACGAAATTAGCTAAGGTCGTCTTGGCCGCAACCCTATCCCTGTAAAATTTCCTTCCCTTGGAAGGAAGACTAGTTACCTCAGTGATGAATTCCACGCCCTGGTAGCGCAAAACCTTGTTGTTCCACCCACTAACAAGAGCCTTTGTCACTTTAGGGTTAGGACCATGGAGCTTCAACAAATAGGGGCAGACTCTACCCTTCTCCAGATGCTCCCAAAAAAATTTATTGCTACTAAATTCTTTGCAAGAGCTCAGGTCCACTTTGCAACATGCACCTCCCATGGCGGCATGCAACAAACAACACTCCACCTGCTCTTTGATCTTCTGCATAGGAAAAATTAGGTGAACAAACCACAGGGAAAAGAAAAAAACCCACAAAATGTGTGAGCCTGCCAAACCAAGTACTGCCATACCTTAGCTCCCAAACCCATAATCTCACAAACATCTAAAAAGTAATAATTAACATAGCATACACTGAACTCAATGTGCAAAAACCAGCCAAGGAAGAAATAAAATAGCCTTTTCTCCCTTCTTAACCGCATCCTTGACATGACAACTAGTCATAATTGGATATGTTCTAAAGATTAAGTGGCAAGGAATCATAAGTATTCCAATTAATTTGAGCCATCACTCCTAAATTAGCTAACCCATCAAGCAACAAATTAGCCTCCCTGAACATGTGAGTAATTCTCACCTCATCAAAAGTATTAATGATAAAGATAGAATCATTAATTATATGGGCTATAGACCATGACGATGGGTTACTCTTCAGAAGACACTTTATAATGTTAAGGGAATCCCCTTCAATCCATAGTTTAGAAACCCTAGATTCTTTAGCATATAAAAGGCCATGATAGGTTGTTGTTGATCAGTTTATTTGTTGTTATATCTCAGTTATAAATCATATTTAAAGCAGTTTGGACCAGCCCCCATGGATTCCCTTTTGATATAATTCAGTTATTCATTGTAATCCTGGAATTTCAACAATGTTTTAAATGAGAACTTGAGACATTTGTGGTAGATTTTTTATGTTGTTTCAATCACATTTCTTTATTGAAAATATGTTGATGTGTTTTGTGATTGAGGATTTTAGCATGTGTTGAGATGTGAGTACCATCTCTTGCATCAAGGTAGAAGAGTTAATTAATAAAACCCTCTTGTATGAGAAGTTTAAGGTCCAATACACAACTACTCTAAACTCTAGTCTTGTTTTGAAAGCATTAAATAAATTCTAAGTGTAGTTCCTAGAGTAGTGAAGGTGAGAAAATTCATAACACTAATTTGGATATCACCTCTCTCTTTCTTATTGCTTCTTGTTCTAATTGGGCCAACCTTCTTAGGATGTGTTCTATTCTTTTGGGTCTCAATTAGCGAATTATGTCATTTAATGTAAAAACTCATTTTATCTTGGAAATTGTAAGCTTTCAACCTAAGGATCAAATTTGAGCCTAGGTAGACATGCTCTTATAATATGACGCTTTCAAAACTCTCAAAGTTTCTACCAAAAAGGCACTACAAGGAAGTATACAACATTTGACCAAATGAAGATTAATACATTTAGATAGACAGCTAAATTGCTTGCACAATCCTAGAAAGGTTTTTAAAAGGGGACATGGAAATCAAATCATCCAGATGGACTTAATTAGTCCAACTAGATGATTTGATTTCCATGTCCCCTTTTGAAAACCTTTCTAGGATTGCATAAGCAATTTAGCTATCTATCTAAATATATTAATCTTCATCTACTCAAATGTTGTATGCTTCCTTGTCATGCCTTTTTGGTAGAAACTTTGAGAGTTTTGAAAGCGTTCTTGAGAAAAATTTGATAGTTTTGTTTTGTCCTTAACTATATTTTGAGTGTTAAATTTAGGGCATTACACTCTTATAATATTTATTTTCAAAACCAGAAATGGATACTTATTTCTATTTTAGGGGGGTATTTTTAGGGTTATTGGAACTTTTGGTAAAACAAGAAAACTCTTGAATTTTCAGTGTGGAAAATCTTTTTGATAGTTGTAAAATACTCATTGCAACTCATTGCAAATTAATTAAAAGATCATGTGTGCTATTAAAGAAAGTTTCTAGCTTCGGTGGTGATGTATTTTGTTTTGTTTCGTTTTGAGTCAAATAACTTTATGAATATCTTGAATGTGTTTATATAGTAGAGTAATTTATAAAATCTACACATGGAATATGGTGATTTTATGTAGTTAATTTAAATATCTTTATTTAAACTTCCATATAATCTTGCACCTATTTTGTATGTGATTGTGTGAATACTAGTTACTACACTATTAGTTAATTTGGATTTCATCAGATTGCCATTTTTATTTATGTTTATCTTTCTATTCCCTAACTTATTTTGATCTGTTAGATTAAGATTAGATTAGGGACATAGATTAGAATAATATTAGAGGTAGAATAGATATATTTATCTAAAAATCTATGATTCATCCACTATTTTAGCAAATTTAGTACTTTGATTGCAAGAATCTATCAAGTTTGATATTCACCAAATAAACCTCCTTATTAAACAAACCACATAGGCCACTTAGCTTTTCCCACATTTTCATGAATTGGAATAAAGGAACCTTGGAGTTGACTAATCTTTACAGTTGATCAACTCTTCAGGAGAAGTAGAGTATTCACATTCTACTTGAAGATAGGGGTGTCAAAATACTCCTCATTAAGACTATGTGTAGAAAGATCAGGTATGAAATAATAGGCCAAAGATCAAGTAATATCAAGTGGTGGAATACATGAAGGCTAAATTATTACAAGAAAATTATAATATGGACTTGCTAAAGAAATTCTATAATTTGTAGTAGAAGGGAATGACTATTAAATAATACATCTAGGATTTTACAAACATATATTTTGGGTGGGACACATGGAGGATGACGTAAAGAAGGTGTTTTGATACTTGAACAAGCTATAAGGTGATATCCTAGATGATATTTATTTATTTTCCATCTAGAATGTGGATAGTGAAAACAACCTCACACTAAGAATAGAGGAGAAACTATATATGGAGTAACAAAGAGAATAAGGTAATGGTGGTAGGAAAGACATGGGAAAAAATGAAGGAAATATTACATAGAAGGAGACCACAACATCCAATTGTGGCACATTAGATTATAAAGAGTAGAATGACTCCAAAAAAAGGAAATTTAGACATAGATGAGATCATAAAAGCACTTTAGTGGTACTTTCTTTAGATATAGGGAGGTATATCATCAATAATTTGAATGTTTATAAGTGGAGAAATAAGTGGATGTGCTAAGAAGAAAGTGCACACTTCTCAAGAGAGTGATGATTGTATTAATGAGATGAAGAGTGTGACATCATGAGTAGAGAACTTGATGTTGCATAAGGTATTTATTCAAGGTTACTACTGATTATCGAGAACATTGGTTAAGAAAGAGAATTTTATAGACTAGGTGTAAGTCAATTGGTAAATGTTGTATGATGCTCATAGATGGAGGGAGCAAATAAAACCTAGATTCTTGTAGGATGGTGGAGAAGTTGGGCTTGAAACTAGTACAACATCCTAGCCCTTTCTACATGTCATGACTAAACAAGGGTTAGCAAATGACTATGAGAGATCAATGTTTGATTTATTTCTATAGTGGAGGATATATAGATGAAATATGGTGTAATGTGATTCAAATAGATGTATATTATGTGTTGTTGAGAATTTTTAAAAATATAAAATGTGTGCCATACATTATGGAAGAAAGAACACATTCATTATCACCAAAACTAGAAAAAAATGAATTGAATCCATTTATGGTGGAAGAAAGTGTTGTTGATGGATGTGCATTATAATTTTATTAGTCAACAAATTCTTGAAGGAAGTAGAATAAGTGCATGCGTGTTGTGTAACATATGGTAGGAGAAGTAATTTTTGATGGTCCAAGGAGAATGAAGTGGAAGAATGACCCATAGAATTTGAGGATGTCATATAGTGTAATATTATAGAGTGATTATTATCAGTGTAGATAATTTTGCATTACATGAACTTGATTCAAGGGTTTGTTTTTCCTAACAAGATGCTACATAAAATGAGTCAAGACATGAGTGTGGAATTGAGTAGAAAAGTGGAGGATTTGATAGCAGCTCTAATTGGAGAGAGTATAATCCATTACACCATACATATAGTACTTGTGTCAAAGAAGGGGGGAATGGGAGATGTATACATACTCTCATGCCATAAGTAATATCACCGTAAAGTATGGGTTTCCATTACCACACATGGATGACCTAATGGGTTTCCATCGAGGGCTACGTCATGGGTATCGGGTTTTCATCAAAATCTATAAATATTTGAGCTCTCTCTTGCCCTTATCCGATTGTTTCTAGAATTCTTATTTTTGTTAGGTTTTTTATTGTAATTTCCTTTCATTTTGAATACAATTTCCCTTGCACACAAGATAAAATCACTCCTACAACATGATCACTGATAATACCCCATACTAAATAACTCATTGGTGTGTTTAGTGTAGGTATGAGTCCATAAATATAAGGCAAAAGATCAAACCACCTAAGATGTTAGGATGTCATTTCACCAAGACTCATAGTTTATCCTTTTTTAAGATGAACACAAAAGGATGAATAGAAAAACCTATGATATTTTCTCAAATGAAAAAATAAAAGACTAATAACCTCAATGCATATAATAGATCAAATGAAGTCATCTCATGCAAACATATCCTTTCCAAGTGTCAAGACGTCCAAGTAATTAAAAAAAATGTGAAATCACAAGAAAAATGAATAAAATGTACCTAGGGAAGATTCTAAATAGAGTACATAAATAGATCTGAAGTGCTCTGAAATACCTTTCTAATGCCACAAAAATTGCAAAAATCAAAGATAGAGGCAAAAATTTATAAGCTTGAAAGCAGAAAATGATGATTTGCCTTTGACTAAGAATAAAATGTACCAATAGACAAATTTGATGATGAGATATCCACCACTGGAAAGTGCACATAACCAACTTTCGAACAATATCACATTTTCCTGATTTCAATATCATATGCCCAAATTATAATTTTTTGCAAAATGGAGTAAATTTAGTAAGCCAATAGCTAGTAGACACAACCCTTCTGATTTGATTTTTGAAAAATCTACTCATTGCATGCAAAAACTAATAGATACCCACAAAATATTTTGATCCTACAAAACCTAGAAAGAATTTTTAATTCAAAAAAGTAGAACATGCAATTGGTAAAAATAAATAAACTTTACGTATAGGGAAAATGGTCATGTTGTGCTATTTTGATAGTATTTTTTACAAGATCTACTCACTGTCTGCAAAATATAATAGATGCCTAGATGGTTTCTCGTAATTTTGAGAAAAAGCCCAAAAAATATTTTTCTCCAAAATACACTAAGAAAAAAATATTTCCAAGTTTTTTTAGATCTCTTAGAATTTAGATAGGAAGTCACAAATCTGGTGCTTTGATACCATGTTGGAGTTGATAGTAAACCCCGCGGCTCTTAGAAATCACCTACAACCAAAACACCTATCACAAACAAGACATCAAAGCAATGATTATGCTCATGTAACCTTCAGAGAATGATTGAATCCATACAAGCATTTGATATTGAGATTAACCTATAATTGTATTGTCAATTGAATGGAATTGTGAATGACTACAAAGTACAAATGAATGCTTATACAATAAAAAGTGCAAACCCTAGATGAGAATTTGATTAGATTATGACAAGTGTCATAATCTTATGCAATGAGACAAATTGACCTATAAATAGCCCAATCTAATATTAAAAAAGCACTCCTAATTTTATCTTAAGTAATTAAAGTAATAAGGGACATAATAATTGATTAATGACTAATTAATCATTAGGTGATATTCCTAATTACTCCAATAATTGTAGGATGACAATAACCCAAATCAAGTTGTTCAACACACATAAAGTGCCAGACTAAGTCAAGGATGATGAATTCATTCTACACACGACCTTTGAAATACAGAAAATCCATGATACACCAATTCCAAAACCAAAGTGGACTAAACCGAAAGAATCAAACATTTAAAATCTTACCAAGAGTATATTGGATAACAGTGGCCGCCGATTAGATTAATGTGTGAAATTATTGAGATAACAATGGGTAACACTCACATACAACAAAGATGTTCCCAAAAAGAGGAAAATAGATGATGAAGAAGAGGATGTTTTGATGCAAGAAAGGAGGATTGAAAATTATCTACATAGACGAAGGCACCTTGCAAGTAATGGCCAATGATGTTCTTGAAACTTCAAAAAATGACTATTTCCACTATGTCATCATCCTTCACTCCTCCAACACAATAAACTTGTGTAGTAATAATACAAGATAAATCCATACCACTAGTGGATGATAAACCAATGGTAATGATACCAACACAATATCTAATAAAGGATACACAATTTTTATCTCCCCCTCATTTTCCAACACCATTTAATATCCCAATAGTGGGAGGAAAGAGAAGAAGCACAAGGGGGTGTAACAAGTAAAGAAAATATCATTAATTTAGAGGAAGATGTTTCTCCTGAAGCCCCCCAGCTAGATTAGGAAGGAAATACAATATCTTTCCAAGCAATGATGGAAGAGATGGCTAATGAGGTTGGCCCTATTTTTTCAACTCATTCCATTACTCGAGAATTGAATAAAGAAATTGACCCCATGATTGAAGAAATATAAATAAATATGGAAGCTAAAGAGATTGGGAAGGTTGAAGAAGTTCAAGTTAATAGAGGTGCAAATGATTCTTCTACTCAAGGACAAATTCAAGTAGAGATAATTCATGAAATAATAGAGGATATTCCTCAAGAAGTAACAACTATGAACAAGAAAAAACATCTAGTCTTATGAGGACAAAATAACAAGAAATATGGCAATGGGAGGTCGAGGTACAAGATTTTGCACAACAGGAGAAAAAGCAACAAGGATGAACATAAGAATATCAAATGATAACTACACCTATTGGGCTAGAGGTGGAAGTGCAAAGGAAACAATCATAGGTATGGGCCAACCCATAATATTGTGTCCCACTTTTTGGCCAAGGTGGGACATTAAAACTAGTATTTTTAACGAAAATTTCACTTTCTAACACCTATAGAAACTAAATCGTTAAGAATTTGAAGATGATATGAACTAGTGTTTTTTGAGATTTTGTATGCAGATTCTAAATGTATTTGTTTTTTAATTTAAGAAATAATTTGTATTTTCTTTTTACATAAATTTTAATAACTTATTTTTTATAGTTAACCATATTTTTAAAAGTGACATTTATACCATACAACATAACTTCTTTTATAAAAAGGATAAATTATAAATCTTTAATAATAGATTCTAACACCAATATCTGGTGTGGAGATATTTTTTCATTTTTTTTGTTGCATATTGTTTTTAATTAATTTTTAAAGAGAATGGTTATAATTTAGACATAGTTTGATACCATACAACATAACTCTTTCTATATATATCCAAATTAACATTTTTTATTTTTTGTTGAAACAAGGACATCAATACCTACTGCATTAGATACTCTTTAGATTTTTTCTCTTTTTTATTTTTTTATTTTTTTGCATGTGTGGAATACATGCCTTGATGTTCGTTGAAAAACCTATGTTCACTAGAAAATATAAAATAAATGTAATAATCAAATGAAATATATTTAAAATCATAGGTTTTGGAAATATTATACTAAGGGATGCCTACTTACAAAATATAATTTCTAAATGACTTCATTTGATCTTCCAAAAGGCGACACACAATTGGGTTTTTGTCAGCATGTTGATAGGTATGGAGGAGACTCCATCAAGGGTTTGATTTAAGACTAGAGGGCTATTTTCAACAAGGTTTTATCTAACCCTCTTCAATTAAACCCCTTTAGATGGTACCCCTCAAGTCTTAAAAATCGTTCATTTTTCTACAAAGTATGTCATTTCAGAAGAAAAAAATTTAGGATGTCCCATAAGTAGGACACACTATTATGGCAACACCCATATGTGTAGTCCTTGTTGATTTCAACATAATTTTAAACTAGATTGACACTCCTAGAACCAAAAATAAGGCCAAGATCATATCATCCATCACAAGGGATGAAAATAGATCCAAAAATGCTCAAATTGCTACCCCCATGGTAGACAAAGACTGTAAGGATATCAACAAGTAACAAATTATCAAGTATCTAGAGTTAACCTAGGACATGCTATCAAAGAGGAAGAAATCCTAGAACTATAGTACATAGTAATTGTTGCAAATGCTTGGATGCAAATGGACAAGCAGAAGAAGTAGGAACTGAACAAGAAAATTGAAGAATTGCAAGAATACATAAGGTATCTTGTAGGACCATGTAGAAAAGAAGATGATTCTTACACCTCTCTAGTACTAATAACAAAATTAGATACATCTTCCCTAGATAAGATGACCATATCTAATGCCATGAAAGAATGGGTCAACAAGCTAGTCCAAGAAGAAGAAGAAGATAAACTCAAACTTGGCTAATTGTGAAATGCGACAATAGTCAATAAAAGAATGAAATTGAATTCACTAGACTCTTGGAAATAGAGGAATTAGATGATCATACTCTCATCAAGGAGAATATATGGGATAATCAATCCATTCCTCACTCATGTGATGGATTGAGTTACTCAAATGGGATGAGAATCTAATCACATATGTTAAGGAAAAATGAAAAGGTTGAATTATAGGCTACAAGGGTTTAAGTATGAGGAGATTACACTTATTGAAGGGTTGACTGACCAGTGTTTTCTCCAAATAAAGTTGAAAATATTGATGATGTCTTATCTAATTTCATAAGACTCGTGTGTTGAATAAACTTGATAAATAGGAAAGGTATTTTAACATGGAAATCATTGATAGGATGATGAAGATGAGCCAGGTCATAAAAGAGTACACAAGGACTGACGCTCAACAAAATTTTGGATATACTAACTTAGTCAATTCATCCTTTGGATTCCAATGATTCGAATGAAAATTCATACATGAATAGGATTGAGTTGTAATGGTCAAGGAAATAGTATCTTATGGAGACTATCAAAGAAGGGAAGTTGAATAGGATAAAATCCTAGTTGAAATTAATGATGAATGAGATAGACAAGCGATGGATCCTAATAGTAAACTCTACATCAAATTAATATTCTTGAGATATAGTTACTGATGAGATATTATTTTGTAAAGAGAATATTCTTATATTTTAAATTTTAACCATCCATTTTTTATATTTAATCCGATTCATTCATTTGTAATTGACTTTTGGTGCCTTGTCTCTATAAAAGGGCCATCAATTTGTCATTTTTGTTTGTATGAGATAAATTGTTGGTAATTATAGGACTAGCAATAAACAATTATTATTTCTCTATTTTTCGCCATGGTTTCTTCTCATCTAAATGTGAACTTTGTCTCAAATTGTTGAAATCTATGATTGTATATCCAATGCTTGTCATGCACATATAAATATCAAAAGTGACTTGAAGTTTCCATCATTATGTCAAATATTATGGAATTGTGTCATGTTTTTGGGTATTTCATAGTCTCTTTCATGATTTGAGACTTTATATTGAGGCTTGCATCACCTATATATAATTATACATTTTTCTAGTGAAATATAGATTGGTTTTACAATATCTAGTTGCAAATTTGTGTGTTAATTTGAGCAATTTTATTAAGTAGGAATTCTAACCCTTTTCTTCTTCCATGTATTTTCTATGTCTTTAACTATGCAAATTATCTAAGCATCAAATAATAAGAAATCCAATGATCATCTTAGGGTTTGAACTTTCTTATTTGATTATAGTCATTTAGATAACCCTAGTATTTGACTCTTAAACCATAAAGGCCCCTTGTTAAATAGTATCCACAATGGACTTATGAGTTATCATGTACATCAAGCCCTGAGAGTTGGTGCCTTGAGACAATTATGTTCTATTATTAGAGTCTAATTTTATTTCAAGAGAGATAGCATTTGTTGTGAATTTTATTATGTTTGACCATGACCAACATGTGCTTCAACATATGGAAGAGATGTTGGCTTGAAACTAGTACAACATCCTAGCCCTTTCTACATGTCATGACTAAAAAAGGGTTAGCAAATGACTATGAGAGATCAATGTTTGATTTATTTCCATAGTGGAGGATATATAGATGAAATATGCTGTAATGTGATTCAAATAGATTTAGCAATATCACAATTGTTTCTTCCATCTGTAGCAGTGCTTTCGTGGAGGCTTATATAATAAGCTATGTAACTAGGCCTACTTCTAATGTTGACATGAGTGGCAAAGATTCGTTTTATGGCCGATCGACCATTTTAAAAGCTTTCTGTCCGTTGATTATCGGTGCTGATTAAAAAAAATTAGGAAAAGGGGTGAATCTGTCAGAACGCTCCAAGGCCTTCACTACTCGCTTGGAATCAGCGAGCAGGACGTTCATCGAGAGGCGAGTTGCGGACAACAGCCTCAGTATTCGCGCTCTGGCCTCAGAGCCTTACTTCATCTTCCAGATTTGTGTGCTTGTCTGAGTTTGATACGCAGATCAAGTAGTACAACCTTCAGAACAGATCCTGTTCAAGTAAGGTCGTACTTAATGGTCTTTTGCATTCTACTAATGAATGCTCTTTTTATAAACGTGCTTTAAATGTGGGATATATGGCTCGCTTTGGACATACCCCTAATGCATTTGTACACGCGAGTAGTTTGAAAACATTACCTCTAAAGCATTGAAGACAGGATTAGCCTATCAATATTGAATTTTACATTGAAACCGAATCTTATATTGCCTGAATTCAAAAGGCGCACAAGTAGTTTGAAAACATGCCTCACGAGTAATTACAGATGAAAGTTTCAGGTTGTCATTGCCAGAAATTAAATACAGAAAGACGATTATTGACAACCCTGGAGGAACTTGTAACTACTCAGCTTCATGGTAGGAACATTATCATTGACGGAAATTAAATACAGGCAGACGATTTAAGAGTAGCATGGAAGATGTATGAACAGATTTTTAACAAAACAAAACTCCTAATGATATTTATGACAACAAAGGATATGTGAAAATACAAGTTTTACCATGCAAAATTTGAAAATTCACCATCAAAATCTTAAACTAATCCTAATCCATCATCAATATAAAAACAAACACAAAAAGGTTAAAGAATCTAAGTTACCTGTCTTCAAACCCTCTATACACCATTCAACGAATGGATAAATTCAATGAACGGCCATTCCTCGTTATCAAAATGTAGGAAGGTGCAATCCTCAAAAGAATAAAATCAGTGTGCACCACAATGGATGTT
Organism: Sequoia sempervirens; assembly: GCA_007258455.2. Lineage (NCBI taxonomy): Eukaryota > Viridiplantae > Streptophyta > Pinopsida > Cupressales > Cupressaceae > Sequoia > Sequoia sempervirens. The sequence continues at coordinate 109,781 of VDFB02358206.1, forward strand.
GAATTTTCATGTCACACAAATGTGTTCAAGTTGACCACACAAAACACCTCATCTTTAGCAAGGCATTGGTGATAGGGGTTCACGTTACACTCATGCAAGGTTCCACATAAATTCTCCCAAAGAAATAGACACCGCATATAATTCTTCATTTATTTTTTATAAGCATATCTTTCTTAATTATTTTTTGTTTATTATATTTTTGTATTGGAATATTTTTGCAATTGGTGTCTTTGTGAACATCTCATCTTTTATTCTAGAACAAATTTTTGATCATCTTATCCTTTATTTTAGAACATTTAATACTCCATATGAAAAGAAAATTTGAAAATAGGTTCAAAAGTGCAAAAGATGAGCACACTTTATTAGCATAACTAACTTAGGTCAAGAAAGAAATTCATGAGCCTATAAGAGAGTTTGTTGCAAAATTTAATAGAATAGTGAATAAAACTGATGTTGCAAAGATACCAACTCTAAAAAATCAGAAGTGTTTCTTCATCAATGCTCAATCACCTGATATTAGCTTTCACTTGAGGAGAAGGTGGTTTGCTAACCTAGCTACTGCACAAGCTATGACTAGAATTGAAAGATGATTTCATAACTATCGGAAAGTGGAAGAAGGAATTACAAACTAGAAAATCTCATAATTCAACATCTTATGGCCTGATGGTACAAAGGTTGGAAAATGATATCATCGCCCTCAAAGGAAAATGCCAAAAATGCCCCAACCGAAGCAACCATATCAAGACAAATCAAGGAAAGGTTATGTACCACCCAATAATAATAGCAAAGTGGTTGTGTTTCCTTCTTCCACTCAGATACTTTCCATAGATGGACTATTGAATGGAGGGAAAAATAGCATGTGCAATTTTTACCTTACCACGGAGTCACGGACCATGATGGAGTTAACTATCCAGAAATGAACAGCTTCATACAAATGACTGCCAGTAAAGAAATCATTATAGAAGTGCCAGACAAAGAGGATAATTCGAATCAGTATGGTGACTCTGTTGTCAATTAATTTGAGTATTAATCTGATTCAAACTAAGGAGAAGATATATATACTACTATGGATGATCAGTCATGTGCAACTCTTACAAGAAGCCAGCAAGATGCTAATCAGAAGAACGCACAAAAAACTCCAAAATTCTTACTTACTAAGAGTGCCTCTTCATCTAAAGGAGGAATGGAAGCAGCAAATTCATAAAAGACACCAGGTACTCAAATACCCTAAAATGTTGCAAGTTCTATTCATGTTGAAACTTCCAGTCATTCTTTTGATATTGTCGGTTTTTAGAAAAATCAAAATTTATATTTCTCCATAGTGAGCTTGACCGACTAGTGCAATATGTGAAGTCTGAAAACCCTAGTGCTAATTTGGTATCAAATGATCAATTAGTAAATGTTGAAACCCCTTCCCCTAGCTTGTCTTCCAAAACAAAAGATCATGGTCCTTTAGGCCCATATGAGAAACCCTATCTTTTTAATGTTTCTTTGTACATAGTTAGGCACAAGTTGAGTAACTGCATTATAGATTCATTAGCTTGAGATAATGTCATGCCCACACAAGTTGCTAAATCCCTAGGTTTATCCTTAACTAAAACTTTCAAAAAAATTTACTCAATGGAGTCCAAACAGGTCCCTTTAATTGGTCAAATCAAGGATTCCCAAGTCTCTTCAGTCGCTGATCCAAACAAAGAGTAAAAATGAGTATTCTAGTGGTAGATATACCAGCAAGCTATGGCATGCTTCTTAGCAGTAGTTTCTGTAAATGTTTAGGCAGTGAAATTCAGATGGATTGGTCCCATGTGTTAAGTCCTTTAAGAAACAAGAAAGTTCGGCTTGATCCAGAACTAAAGGCCAAATTCACAGTGCTGAAATTTGATGATCCCAGGTCACATATTTTATATGATGAATCAGAATTTGGAAACTACATCTAGTTTCCTAAACCAAAAGAAAATTCTTCAAATTTCCTTGGGCCAGACATTTATTTTGAATTATGGACTATGGATTTATATGGAGTCCTCAACTTTAGGTTATGGAGTTGGTGTATTACTGATTCTCCTAGTGGAGAAAAGTTTCCTTTTTCATTCAAGCTAGAATTTAAGAATACAAACAACATAGCGGAATATGAGGCTTTATTACCCGAGCTGGCAGTGGCCAAAGAAAAAGGAATCAAAATGTTAAAGAGTTGTAGGAGTTAATAGACAAACAAGTCTGTAAAGTGTTAACAGTCAAAAATGATAAATTAAGACACTTAAAAATCGAGTTTGGGACAACATTGAACTTTTCGATGCATTTACTATCGAAGTTGTTCTTAGGGATCAAAATTCCAGAGAAAATTCATTATCAGTTTCGGCATCTCTATTGTTACCTCATCCTAACTTCAAAGAAGATGTATATAAGGTACAAGTCATTTATCAACCAAGTGGCCCAGACAATGTCAATAGAGGAGAGGATCCAGTAGTTGTGCACCCTAATTTTGTGCATCTTGACTTTGCGCTTTTAATTATTTTACATGGAAATTTCAAATAACTACCAATTTTTTACAGCAGCTTACTTGGCAAGTCCCCTACTTATAACTTTCGTTTCAAGGTCACATCATCAAATATGACGCCACATCAGCATGTTTTTTGTCAAGGTGTCCAAAAAGGTCCAAAAAAAAAGTGAGACCAATACTTGTGCATTCACAACATGGGTAGTTAAGCGTTGATGTGGCATCACATGATTGGTTGCTTTTTAGATCAAAGGAATACATTTTGTTTAATTATGGGTAGTCAAGTCACAACTATTGAGCATTATATAAACAACTACTATCACAACTATTGGGCATTATATAAACAACTACTATCTCAACTATTGAAACATGCTTGACTACTGGGTCCTCTCCCCTAATTGGCAAGTTTTTAAAGATGGCAGCCATATTTTAGCCTCCTTAGAAAATGCAGAGATGTTTGTTTCCACATATTTTGAAGGAGGTGTTGATGAATGTAAATATTTTTGTCTTGATTCTCCTGAATAGAAGGAAGATTCATTCAATTTAAGGGCAATAAGATCCCAAAGGCCTAGTCGCCTTGGAATACCTATTTGATAGGCATGATAGAGAAATTAAAAACAAAATCAAAGGAGTTGATAGTTCAATTGAATTAGAAAAGGTAAATATTGGGACTATGGATGATCCAAAAATGTTTGCATAGGGAGTATTGTTCTCTTACAAAAAAATTTAAAAAATATGATCACCTTACTGATCAAGTACAAAGATGTGTTTACATGGTGTCATGACGACCTGAACAATTTTATGGAGGGGAGGATGCGACACCAAATTCCTTTGAAGCAAGGAACTTCACCTTTTAGAGAGAAGTAGCACACTTATAACCCTAAGGTATCTAACACCATATTCCATGAAATAGACGAAATGCTTAAGAAAAGGATCATTTATCCCATTCACCATTCTACTTGGGTTGTTAATATTATCTCTTTGTGTAAAAAGAATGGTAAGATAAGAATATGTGTTGACTTTAGAAATATGAATCAAGCTTCTTTGAAGGACAACTACCCACTATCAATAATTAATCATGTGTTACAAATAACTTTTGGTTTTCAAATGATGTCCATGTTAGAAGGTTTTTTAGGATATAATAAAATAAGCATAGAAGAGGAAGATTGTGTTACTCCTTGCGGCACTTTTACTTGCAACAAAGTTCCTTTTGACCTTACTAATGCAAGTTCCACCTTTCAGAGGGTTATGGATCTTTCTTTAGGAGATTTAAAGAAAAAATCCTCATGATCTACCCAAATGACCTTGCAATATTTTCAAAGAAAATAGAAAATCATTTCAAATATTCAAAGAGTTTTGCAAAGGTGCAAAGAATATGAAATATCCTTGAATTCGAAGAATTTTTCTTTTTGGGTGACTAAAGGAAAAAATTTAGGACATATTGTTTCTAAATAAGGCATCAGAATTGATCCTGAAAGAGTGAAGGCAATTCAACAATTAATCCTACCCTCTAACAAAACAAGTGTGAAATATTTCTTTGGACAAGTCAAATTTTTGATAAAATTTGTGTCATAATTTTCAAAAATCACTAGACATATTACAAAAATGACAAGGGAAAATAAAGGTTTTAAGTGGACTGGTGTCAAGAAACAAGTTTTTGAAGATATTATGAAAGCACGAAAGCTATTGCTCATGCTTTGGTACTAGTTCACCCTGATTTCAAAATAAAAATTGTTATCTATTGCTACTCTAAGCTTCATATGTTTGTTATTCTGCTACAATTTGATGAATAAGGAGTTGAAGCTCACATTTCCTTTATGGGTGTCCCATTTAAGAAACATGAGATAAATTATTTACAAGTGGAAAATAATGTTTTTGTTGTGGTTAAAGTGATTAAGCAATTCAAGTATTACATTTTACATTCTCATTCTATTGTATTTGTACCCAATCCTACAATTAAAAGCATCTAAATATATGATTTGGGAAGACACCTTATATAAAATAGGTTTGGATGGAATGTTCTTGAGGTGCATTGACAAGGACCAACAAAAGAAGTTGTTGGAATTATTTCACAATGAAGCCTATGGTGGGAATTATTCATCCTCAATCACAACCTTCAAAACATTAAGGAAATATTATTATTGGCCTAATATGTTCAAGGATTCATATGCTTGGGTATCAAAGTGTGATAAGTGCAAACAATTTGCAAGAAGACCACAATTTGCATCTCTTCTCCTAAGGTCAGTAGTGATAAAATAATCATTTTAGCAGTGGGGATTATATTTTATTAGACCCATAAACCCACACTCAAGTGCAAGACATGGTCATATTCTCACAACAACAAATTAATTCATTAAGTGGGTAGAGGAAATTCTACTAAAATAGACCACTTCTAGGGTAATTTGTAATTTCATAAAGGAAAACATCCTATTTTATTTTGGAGTTCCCCATAAATTAATGGTCTAGAAAATGCAACAAAATTTTCATCCATTGAAATATCTCTTTTCTGCTATGATCATGGAGTGACCTTGTCCTATTTATCAAAGTATTACCCTCAAGGTAACAGATAAGCTAAATCTAGCAACAAGAACTTGGTTACTATCATTAAAAAATTGGTTGACAGAATCAGCAAAACTAGCACAAGAAATTGTATGATGCATTTTAGGAAGATAGGATTACCCCAAATGAGCAATTGGTATGTCCCCTTTCAAATTGGTATATGGTATTGGAAGTGCCTTTCCCTTACCTTTAGAATTTTGTCCCTTAAATTACATAAAACTATTGAAGATCATCAGTTTCAAGACTCTTTTGGAGAAAAGGATAATGTATTTGAATAAAATAGAAGAATAAAGAGGGGAGATGGTATTAAAATATTTAATGTAATATTAATGGTCATTTTTGCTTTTATTCAGCTTTTCTTAGTCTTTAGTTATCTTAGTTTGTTTTTAGTAACTTATGCACGTTCCTGTTTTTTAGCTTTAGTTTTCGTCAGTTAATGATTGTTTCTTTTAGAAACATTGTCTTGTATTTTTTCTTTATATGGAGATCTTCTCTCCATTTTGTAAACACAATCATGAATATCAATAATATTTTCAGATGGTTGATATAATTACATTGCAAGCTCTAGGGTAGCCAAATTTTGGAGCAGCTTAGCAGAATGAGGTCACCATTGGCGCTCTCGCGAATGGCCAAAACCCTAAGAATGCCCGGTTGCTTACATCATTTTGGTTCAGTTTGATCTCGAGGCAATTTGTTTTGTCTGGGGCTATACGCCTCCTCTAACATGCACATTTTGAGGCTTGCAGCTAAAAAAATGGCAAAAAATGCTTTGGTTTTTGTGCCTCTAAGCAGCGACCGGGCGCATTACTCGGCCTCGTCGCTTCAGCTGCCACCTTAGTTTAGCCGGGCCGGGCGCCACCCAAAGGTCAGCTTAACTTTGTTCAACCTCAAGCACTCTCGGGCCACTTAGAGTCACATGGGAGGACCCCGCCCCAACCCTTGTGGGGCTATTCTCCACCCAATCATATAGAGTGGGGACCGGGCACTATGCACCACCTCACTGTGTATCTCCAAGCACGCCCCATGGTCCTATGAAGGACCAAGGGCTTCACCAAGCCCCAGCCCACAACCTCGTTGCACATACAGACCAGTTTATTTTTTAGCCCCTAGGTGCCCTACAACCCTTATTGGATTGCACTAATCGGCGGATATCGACGCCAGAATATAATGAAAGATTTTGACGGCTGATCCAGCGGTGGAAGTGGGATGATGCCTGATGATGATGTCTTTGAACTGGCTTTACCTCTGGCAGACGCGGACCGGCGGATCCATTTGTCATTCCTGAATCCGACGGGCCTTTTCATTAATCTGGTCTATTTTATTTTTATTTTTATGCATGTTTTAGATGCTCTCCTTTTACAATCGTTGGGTTATTGTAATAAATGAACTATGATAAAGTTCCATTCAGGGGGTTTCTTGCATAATAAATCTGATTAGAGTGTATTTTTCACTTTGATCTCCATTTTGATTTTATGATAGCTCGCATGGTTTATTTGGTTTCCTAGTTTCTTTTGGCCACTTTTTTGCTCTTGCTTGACACATATCAGATTCACATCGGTTCACACTTTAGATTGAGAGCCTATGGTTAATGATCCGCATTGGATCCATCTCAGTTTAAGGGACATGTTTTTATGGTTAATGTTTCAGAGTCTTCATGGTACTCCTTCCCATGGAAGAGTTTTAGTCATAGTTTGGCATCGACATCGAGATACATGGCTTCCAAATTTTGTCATCATCTCATCTACTGTTGCTTCACAGATTCTAGGGGTGTTCCAGTTTGTGAGTTTTCCAGTGTTCTGTGGCATCGGGTCTGCTGTCACATTATCATGATTCTGGTTTTGGTTTCAGTTGTAGACAAAAGTATCTTTCCTTGCTTGTCGGATTGCGGTTCCAGTGTTACTCCACAGTGTTCTTCCAATGCTTCTCTGCAACAGTCATCTCATTGTAGGGGGGTTTTGTCCCACTGGGTTTTCCTTCTCTACCTCATCATTGCATTTGTAAATGAGTACCTGATCAGGCCTTGTTTTTGGGACTCATATTTTCATAATAATCTGCTTCTCCCTAAGTTGCACTTATGGGGGGTGTTGGTGTAATTAATTATTAATTACACTTTGCATAACTTTACTTAGGTAATTATTTAATTCCTAGGTTAATTAATTGTCATCCTTATCTTGTTGAGCTATCTTGTTGCTCAAGATAATATTAGGGTTATGCATATCTTGCTTTTATAAAGCAAATCATTATCATGTAATTATTGAATACTCGAATAATATTATGTTGCACATTCTTTTGCAAATCTCTGCATTTTTGTTTTTCTCTTCTGTGGAAGGTCTATTCTGGTTTGCAAATCTGATCTTGGTTTCTAACATATTTAAATTATCAAATACCTTCTATCCACAATAATCTTTTATTTTAATATAATTATCGATCAAGCATTAATCAAACAATTAACTCGCAAAATAGAAGACAATACAACAACATCGACATACCAACTCTAACTAACCACACAGACAGTTTATGACAACAGATACTCATATCGTCAAGGATGATGGCTCAACATAGGGGACCCGATGTTATCTTCATTTCAACAATCTTCATTGGGTTTAAGGCACGCTCAAACCTAGTAGTTCAGGTGGAGTCAATGCCTGGTACCTGCAACCTGTAGTAAACCACATAGTCAAGCATGTACATAGTCAAACAATCAAACACACTCTGAAGGGAAAGTCACAGCATTGCAAGGCACTCACAAATGAGTGATGCGACATTATACCCTTTCACCAAAATACATCGACGCACAATAATCAAATACTAAAATCATGATAAGAACATACATCAATCAATCACATAATACTCATAGCAATAATAATCCTCACAATCAATTAAACCATAAACTAGTCATGTGATAAACATAAACATCGGTGATAAAAGCAACATTAACTATCATCATAGCAATGAATCCATCATCGAGAAATGTATCATAATGTCTAAATATAACCAAGTCACTATCAGAAACAAAAAGCAAACTAAGGGGCACTACATTATGTGACCTAGGAGTTTACCTTCTATGACTTGAAAGGTGCATTTCTTAGGATTCAATGAAATTCTAGATTCTCTACATATTTGAAGGACTTTCCTCACATAAAGAAATATGATCTCCTTGATTTTTCAAAAATATGGTTAAATCATCAATGGAGATAATAACTCACTTACTCACCAATCCTTTTAATTTAATTTCCATGTCTACCTTGAAGGTATCTCTAAGATTAACCAAGCCAAAAGGTCATCCACCTGTAGGCATATGTACCCCATTTTAGAGGTGAAAATAGTTTTTGGTTTGTCTTCTTATTTAAACATCACCTTTTTTATCCATAATAACTATCTAAAATTATAACAATCATGTTCTATTCATGATCTACATCACATCATCCAATGAGGGCAAGGGGTAATTATCCTTTTCAAAATCTCTATTAAGATTTATGAAGTCTACATATAATCTAATTTCTCCATTTTTCTTCAAAAATAGTACAATATTAGCAACCCATACAAAGTACCTAACTAGAAAGATAACTATAGAAGATTGTAGCTTTTGTACCTCTTTGTGAATTAGAATCTCTAACAATACATTCACTAGTTTTTGTTTTTGTCTAGATGACTTCACACCTAGTTTCAATGGTATAGTATGAATAATAACTAAGGTGTCATAGGCTTTCAACTCTTCATAGCCATAGTATAATATTTTAATTTTTCAGTTATCCTATCATTTTCTTCTCATGTGTATGATCTTCATATGAGTGCATCCCTTAATTTTTGTTCATACTTTCCATCCTTTGAGCTAGGAGACACAATCTTTTATTTGGTCAATTCATCCATATCAAAGATCATTTCTAATGCCACCATTCCTTTGGGTATGGAATTAACATATGCCTCAAATTCCTAATAATAGTAGGTAAATCTAGAGTATGTTTAGCATCACCAAATACCTAGAAATGTTTGACATTATCTAGGGCCGTAGGTATAAGAACCAAATCAACCAAGAATTTCTTCAATTTAGACCCTATCATGGGCCTAGAGTACTAACAAAAATTATCAATGAGTCAAGAATCTAATTTTTTCTTTCTTAGAACTAACTAGATGTTAAATGCATCAAAGTATTCTATCAAGTCCCACAATATATTTCTATGATCAAGTAATTCAAAGGTTTAACAATTAAATTTGTAGAAAATAACTTAATCCAACTCTAGAGGTAATGAAAGAACTATACTTAAGGATACAATTTTTTAGTCATTCAAATTTTGAGAATAAAAGGATAGAAACAACTAAGGATAACAACCAATTTATTTCTTTTATAGGATTTAGTAATGATTTAATATAAGTAAATAAATCCTGACAACTAACTATTTAAAATAATAATAAAATAACGTTGTCATTACATCTAACTATTAGTATTCAAATTACTTTTACTATTCCCTAGTTAGATATAAATTTAGTTAGTGATGAAATTATAGTTAAAATACATATAAACACATAAAATATCAATTGAATTAGTAGAATACTTAAATCATTCATTTTTCATATAACTAATTCCTGTAATGAGGAAAAGTTTTCAAGTTAGCTGCAAGTAGCATAAAACTAAATCCCAATCAACAATAGAGCACAATGGAAAGCAAGAAACATAAAAACATGAAACAAAGTCACCTGGTCTTCATACCTCCATTGAATGACCTCCATTGGCCTTCTCCATCTTGCTGCAAATTGTATAATTGCTCTCAGATTTGAAATGCAACTTTCACTTATGCCTAATACAAGCAAGATATTGTAGTATTATGAGTGCTCAAGTATTCAAGTTCTCAAGCATGCTGAAAATAACTCTCTGTGTCCCCAAAATGACTTGAGAGAGGGCCTTTTAAAGAATGTCAAATTGAGAATGGATGGTCAGGATTAAAAGTTTATAAAAACCTAAGATCAAAGGTCGGGATTCAATGTGATAAGGAGCATTAGGGTTAGGGAAACATTAGGTCAAAGTTAGGGAAAGCTTTGAAATCAAGGGTTGACATTTAATTGAAAGCAATTAAATCAATGGTGGAGAAAAAGAGGTAGATCAAATAATGATGAAAATTATTTGATTTATAGAGGAAAGTTGACTTATGAATTAAATTCATAAATGGGAATAAGACAAAAGGTAGTAAATAATTATTTTAATTATTTACTTGTGGGATGAAAAGTGGGTTAAATGGATAATGTTATTTAATTGAAGGATAAATGGTAATGTTATTAAATAATTGGAGGGAATAAGGATTGATTAGTGTCATATTTAAATAAATAAATATAATTTACTTATTTAAATAATCATGGAGGAATAATTATGACATTAGGATATGATTAAATAATTGAATTATGTGAGGGGGAAGCGTGGTCGTCATAGAAAAATGCAGCTCAAGGGCCTAGGTCATTTTTTGTGTCTACAATTCCTTGTGGACATTAGATGAAATAAGGTATCCCATCTCTAGTTTTTTTTCTTAAGGCACCCATATCCAAGAGACAACACCATCATTAAGATGCACTGTAAGGATTATATTATGCCTAATTATATATTCTATTTCCCTTGTATATGGTTCTATGTGCTTATGTTGGCAATGAAATCTCTTTGACATCAAGTGTGCATAAGTAGCTTTTTTAATGCTTCATGGGGAATTTTTTTGATGGTTGTGTGGTTTAGATGTGTAAAATTGGGGCATGACAAATCACCTACCCTTAATCCTAATCCCCCCTAATTATTTACACATTCTTAATCCAAGGATGAGGAAAGGGATAATCCATTTCCATTTATTGCCCATCCCTTCATACACCTCCCTCATTAATTTTTCCCTTTTGGGAAAGACCCCATGTACCTTAGACACATGGGTCTTTCTTCTAAAAGTACCCAAAAGGAATTTTAAATTCCTTTGTTCCCCTCATTGTCATAAATTGAGAATGTAGGAAAAGAAATGCCTTTATGATCTTGATCCTCTCCATATCCCAATGGTACATGTTGAGGTAGCATCTCCTCTTAAGCCCTCACATGGTGACACTTGTCACAATCCGATGACTTGAGAGACCATCTCCTCCACATCTCCTCTCATGATGCCACTTAGCATCATCTTATGAGTTGAGATGTCTCAAACAACCCTATCCATTGATCTCCTCACAATCAATATCAACCCTCCATCAATCTTCCCTCACTTCATAAGCTAAAACTTAGCCATTTTTGAGGGATCTTACAACTTTGAACAATTTAGTAGTGTTATGCTACCGAAATTCCATTAAGAACATTTGCAAAACAATCGTCCAAGTTTGAATCTACGCATCGAGGGCTACATCATACCGAGTTTTCATCAAAATCTATAAATATTTGAGCTCTCTCTTACCCTTATCCAATTGTTTCTTGGATTCTTGTGTTTTTTAGGTTTTTTATTGAAATTTCCTTTCATTTTGAATACAATTTCCCTTGCACACAAGATAAAATCACTCCTACAACATGATCACTGAGAATACCCCATACTAAATAACTCACTGGTGTGTTTAGTGTAGGTATGAGTCCATAAATATAAGGAAAAAAATCAAACCACCTAAGAAATGTTAGGATGTTGTTTCGCCAAGACTCATAGTTTATCCTTTTCTAGGATGACCTCAAAAGGATGAATAGAAAAACCCATGATATTTTCTCAAATGAAAAAATAAAAGACTAATAACCTCAATGCATATAATATATCAAATGAAGTCATCTCATGCAAACATATCCTTTCCAAGTGTCAAGACGTCCAAGTAATTAAAAAAAATGTGAAATCACAAGAAAAATGAATAAAATGTACCTATCAAAGATTCTAAATAGAGTACATAAATAGATTTGAAGTGCTTTGAAATACCTTTCTAATGCCACAAAAATCACAAAAATCAAAGATACAGGCAAAAATTTATAAGCTCGAAAGCAGAAAATGATGATTTTCCTTTGACTAAGAATAAAATGTACCAGTAGACAAATTTGATGATGAGATATCCACCACTGGAAAGTGCACATAACCAACTTTCGAATAATATCATATTTTCCTGATTTCAATATCATATGCCCAAATTATAATTTTTTGAAAAATGGAGTAAATTTAGCCAGCCAATAGCTAGTAGACACAACCCTTCTGATTTGATTTTTGAAAAATCTACTCATTGCATGCAAAAACTAATAGATACCCACAAAATATTTTGATCCTACAAAACCTAGAAAGAATTTTTAATTCAAAAAAGTAGAACATGCAATTTGGTAAAAATAAATAAACTTTACGTATAGGGAAAATGGTCGTGTTGTGCTATTTTGATAGTATTTTTTACAAGATCTACTCACTGTCTGCAAAATATAATAGATGCCTAGATGGTTTCTCGTAATTTTGAGAAAAAGCCCAAAAATTATTTTTCTCCAAAATACACTAAGAAAAAAATATTGCCAATTTTTTTTGGATCTCTTAGAATTTAGATAGGAAGTCACAAATTTGGTGCTCTGATACCATGTTGGAGTTGATAGTAAACCCCACGGCTCTTAGAAATCACCTACAACCAAAACACCTATCACAAACAAGACATCAAAACAATGATTATGCTCATGTAACCTTCAGAGAATGATTGAATCCATACAAGCATTTGATACTGAGATTAACCTATAAGTGTATTGTCAATTGAATGGAATTGTGAATGACTACAAAGTACAAATGAATGCTTATACAATAAAAAAGTGAAAACCCTAGATGAGAATTTGATTAGATTATGACAAGTGTCATAATCTTAAGCAATGAGACAACTTGACCTATAAATAGCCCAATCTAATAATAAAAAAGCACTCCTAAGTTTAGCTTAAGTAATTAAAGTAATAAGGGACATAATAATTGATTAATGACTAATTAATCATTACGTGATATTCCTAATTGCTCCAATAATTGTAGGATGACAACAACCCAAATCAAGTTGTTCAACACACATAAAGTGCCAGACTAAGTCAAGGATGATAAATTTATTCTATACACGACCTGTAAAAAATAGAAAATCCATGATACACCAATTCCAAAACCAAAGTGGACTAAACCGGAAGAATCAAACATTTAAAATCTTACCAAGAGTATATTGGATAGCAGTGGCCACCGATTAGATTAATGTGTGAAATTATTGAGATAACAATGGGTAACACTCACATACAACAAAGATGTTCCCAAAAAGAGGAAAATAGATGATGAAGGAGAGGATTTTTTGATGCAAGAAAGGAGGATTGAAAATTATCTACATAGACAAAGGCACCTTGCAAGTAATGGCCAATGATGTTCTTGAAACTTCAAAAAATGACTATTTCCACTATGTCTTCATCCTTCACTCCTCCAACACAATAAACTTGTATAGTAGTAATACAAGATAAATCCATACCACTAGTGGATGATAAACCAATGGTAATGATACCAACACAATATCTAATAAAGGATACACAATTTTTATGTCCCCCTTATTTTCCAGCACCATTTAGATATCCCAGTAGTGGGAGGAAAGAGAAGAAGCACAAGGGGGTGTAACAAGTAAAGAAAATACCATTACTTTAGAGGAAGATGTTACTCCTGAAGCCCCCTAGCTAGATTAGGAAGGAAATAAAATATCTTTCCAAGCAATGATGGAAGAGATGGCTAATGAGGTTGGCCCTATTTTTTCAACTCATTCCATTACTCGAGAATTGAATAAAGAAATCGACCTCATGATTGACGAAATATAAATAAATATGGAAGCTAAAGAGATTGAGAAGGTTGAAGAAGTTCAAGTTAATAGAGGTGCAAATGATTCTTCTACTCAAGGACAAATTCAAGTAGAGATAATTCATGAAATAATAGAGGATATTCCTCAAGAAGTAACAACTATGAACAAGCAAAAACATCTATTCTTATGAGGACAAAATAACAAGAAATATGGCAATGGGAG
>VDFB02358207.1:0-27049 GCA_007258455.2 Sequoia sempervirens
AATCACAATTCCAAACATCTTTTCACTACTATAGTTACAGCTCCTCAACTCAAGAACCATTTTGGCAAATAAATTTTTAATCAATCTTTTAAGCATAAAACACCATGGAGTAATCTTGTTTGAAGACAAATTTGGAATGAAGCAAACACATGGAAAAACTAAATGAAGTATAAATACACGTAGTATATGTGGGGATGTATGTGAGTTACAAAGTATATCCATAATCACATTCAAGTCGCAAGTTGCAAGATATACACATGAATACAAGAGGGAAGTTATATGCATGGATGCCAGTCACCAAGTATACACATGATCGCATACGCATCAGTAATCAAGCCAGTAGCATACAAAGCATGAGAAAACATTGAAAGGCACATCAGATATACGGAAAATACATAATCACTTGCAAGATATGATACATACAAGTAAGGCACGTTAATACACTCACGATATGCAAATACACTTGAAGAAGTATACATGTTCAATCAGAAGTATACATACATAACAAAATATACACATGCAGTAAACATGCTAAAGCACATTAGGCATAAAGAAAACATGTAAGACATGAGGCACACTCATAAGATATGAATCAGACATTTGATACACGTATGCAGTAAAGCATGCAGTATAGGCATGGAGCATACACCAACTTGGAACGCAGACTCGAAAACATAAGGCATGAGGTATTCATGAAGTATACACTTAAATATATAAAGCATGAGGTATGCTTGTCAATTGCAAGTATGCATGAGAATGGAGTAGTCATGCTGAAAACACACCAATCATGAAAGATACATCAGGAAGTTATCCATAAAGCAGTTATGTTGAATATATTAGCCATAAATGTATACAAGATACAAGCATGAAGCAAACATGAATACATGTATAGAGCATAATCATAGATTACACATGAAGCATACAAATACACATGAATACATGGAGTAAGACACTCAATATGAGGAAAATTCCCATAGAAGCAATGAGCAATAAATTTCACACAAGGCATCTAAATCATGTAATTATACATAAAGCACATAAGCTTAGACAAGGTATGCAACGCGTAAATACTCATAAGATAGGAAGCAATGTAGATACACTCTAACAGGAAGCATACAAAGAGAGAGAAGCATTTAGTCATCACTTAGGGCATGAATATGCAGAGCGTTCAAGTATACTCAAATTTACTTCTATGCATGGAATATAAGCATATCATTCATTCAAAAAAATGGAAAATACATAATATGAAGCATTCATTAGAGTGTACATAGAAACAATTACATACAAGGCATGAACTTCACAAACACAAGCATACACTTAGGAATGGAGTAGTCATGTATAAGAGTGCATTAGTCATGAAATGATCATGTAAGATGTTATCCAAGACACAAAAT
This sequence comes from Sequoia sempervirens, assembly GCA_007258455.2. Classification (NCBI taxonomy): domain Eukaryota; kingdom Viridiplantae; phylum Streptophyta; class Pinopsida; order Cupressales; family Cupressaceae; genus Sequoia; species Sequoia sempervirens. The sequence goes on from VDFB02358207.1 coordinate 1,395, forward strand.
ACCATAAGTCTGGTAAAACATGAAGTATGTGTACGAGTGCAGGAAGTCACAAAGAATACATATGAATGCATGTAAGTCATAGAGCATACACTTGAATACAAGTCACAACAAATAGAATGCCATAGAGTATACTCGAATACATCATTATGAAGTATACACTTGAATTCAAAGTCGCAAAGCATACAAGTACAAAGTCAAAGGGTATACACTCGAATACAAATACATCTCGAATTCAAATGCAAGTCATAGAGTATGCACTCAAATATCAATACAAAGTTATAGGGTATACACCCAAATACACACTCAAATAAACACACTCGGCGAGTATATACTTAAATACAATCACAAGTTATAGGGTGTACAATCAATTACAAATACACTTGAATGAAGTATGCTGTCAGACAATCGAGAAGGTGGATTCGGTGTATCCCATACTACACCGTGGGCCCGTCCTCCTTCCCAAGGTCATCGAGTATACACAAAAACATGAAGCAGACACGCGAATACACGTCATGTACAAGCATTTATATGAATATATGTTATGGAGCATTCAATCTGTAAATTTCTGAACAACTAAATAGATATTAAAACACCCAAGTTATCATCTCTTTGATCATCCAATTCCCAAATGGGGCAGAGTGGATCACGCACAAGGATGATGTTCCCCTTTTTGGATATTTAAGAAATGACCTATGAAATTCAATATTTCATAAAATAAGAACCGTAACTAAAGCACATTTTTATTTGATTGTAATTAAAACAGCATAAAATAAGAATAGCAACCAAAGTACACATTTTTTTAAATTTTTTTAAATTTTTATTTGACTAGATTAAGTATTTGTAGAACATTTTCAAATTATTACTCCTTTGCTCCCACATTCATAGGTGAAGGGGAAGTGAATACACAAGAGAGTGCCCTTAGTGATAACCTTCTCAGCCCGAGAGCGGCCAACAAACGCCCGTTGTAATGACCCTCTCGGCCCCCGGTGACAGACCGCAGTCCGTCTACAGAAGGTGGCCTACCTTGAAGGGATCCTAGTCATCTGCACTCCTCAATGTATATTCAATTCCCTGCCCTTATGACTGAAAGAGAGAGAGTCCTCAATTTGATGATATTACATATATACATTGCAAAATCTACTCTATTCCTCATTTAAGATTACATGAGATAACTACAGCCAATATCATTTATGCTAAGTACGATACTGGTCCCTTAACATCTATATTATATGCATTAGTCCTTAAATCTATTAATCGCCGATCCCTTGTCAATCATTTATAACACGCTTAACATATATTGTTTTCCCACTATATAAAAGTATTGTTGATTTAGGGCTATGAAAATACACACCTAATACTTACCATTGCGATCTGCGAAAACCTCCACATGATGTCGCCTTCTTGTACTACATTTAATAGAATGATAGATTATCATAGCATTGTTAGTTGTCCAATTCAAGATAACATATTGGCAACACTATAATAAGTAACATCGATTAGACAAATATTGTTATGTGTAAATTGTATTGATCAATTGCCTATTATATATTTACTAGTCATCATATATTTAAGTATAAAATAACATCACCTGATTCCTATTCAAAATCTCACAATTTTAGGCGGGATATGACCCATGGACCATACTCATAGATATGTAGACTAACAACATAGATATTTATCTATTCACACATATATATCTTGATACTTATTTTACCCTCACATCTAGTAGCTATGATACGAATGTCACAACAGTGATTACATTCAATGGTTACAGGACATACCTGATCTGCATAATTCAGAATGTGTTCAATATGTTTATAGGGTATACCTTTTCTTTTGGTAAGACTGCATACACTATCTTCACAGGATGGCAGGAAAGTTGCTCTGATACCACTTGTAATGTCCCCTTTTTGATGGAAACATTTGAACCCGAATCTTTCAACCAAAGTATTGCTCAAAGAGACATTGGAATGTTTAGAGATCAATAAGTTCAGTCATAACGTCCAACAAGATCAGAGATGATATAAATTTTTCATTCTTGTCAAAGGGTTACTCATTTCTCCCTTATCTCTCTTATGGATAACTTTTCTATATAATTTCATAAGTACATTAGTGTAGATAGTAAACGTCTATAAAGATGATATCCTATTGTGCCATTTATCATAATAGAGTCATTATTACTTGTAAGATTCAATAACTGCTGCAAGCATTATCATTATAAATTATATATATGCTATCTTGTATATATTATATGTGTCCATCAACCATGATGTATCTATGACTCTCAGTATATATATATATATATATATATATATATATACATACATACATATATATATATATATATATATATATACTTATCAATTGTTAGCAGGTCATTCCAACTCTCAATAAATTTGTCCATCCTAATATCTTCAAATACATTCATAAATCATAATATGCTAAAATATATTATGAGTACATTATATTTGTCAATAATCATAATATATTGATCTGAATATATGCTTGCTATTTATATTTAACCACTACGGTATATTTAGATATATTCGTAAGTCACAATATACCTAAAATGTCTATAAGTCTCAACTGAAATTTAGATTAGTTATACATCTGAAATCCACTATTCCTTCAAAGTAATGACTACCTCTATTCAACGTATGACCATACTTACCTCCCAATTATGTCCATGCAGCCACCATACCTTTCCAGCAGATATCTCATGCTATATTTCTTTCCTATGAGTTTCCCAACTGCTACCGTAGTCTTCATTACTCCTTGATTTATGCTTTTGGTCTGGAATATATTCTTATATTATTTCCTCTTTCTGCTGTTCGATTCTTCAGATTTCTTTTCTAAGAATATCCCTCCACGTCACTTTGCAAAAGCCCAACACTAGCCTCAACCTTCTGCAAAGTCGCGCGTCTCCTCTTCATTTTCCTTCATTCCATTCCATACCCCCAACTTCTTCATAGTTTGCACTTAAATAAGATTCATTGGTGGCGATTAAAGGGAGGGTTGTGTCCCTTCGCTGTTTATAATGCAGTTGATAAAGTATTTTATATATGATTTTTATTATTATATTTTGTATTCTATATTGTCTTAGATAATTCTCAGATTACAATTAATTAATATATTAGTTTTCTTTATAATATTATAATAATAATGTCAAGTTGTTAATATTTATATTTTTATATTTATATTGTTATTTATTTGATAACTATAATTATAATATTATCTTTTGATAATTATAATTATAATAATATTATATTTCTTGTATATTCTTTTTATATATTTTAATATGTATTTTGTATTTATAATAATTATAATTGTCCAATTATAATATTATTTTACATTTATATTTTATATTTTTATATACTTTAATATTTATAACATTCATAATTATAATATTGTTTTGGACAATTACAATTGTGTAATATCAGATGGTTAACTATTTTAATTATGTTTCTTAATATTTAAATGTCCGATTTCGGGGACATGACAGTATTTCACGTTAATATAATGTAATGATTTTAATATTTTAGTATTTATAATTATAATATGATCTTTGATAATTAATGCTTTAATATGTATTTTATTTATCTGGCTTTTGATGCTTTATATCCCAATGCCACAATTTCGGGGGACATGACAGATGTGAAACAGGGAGGTGGAAAAGGCCAAAAGAAGTGTGGGAAGAGAGGGTTTGTATCTTGTGTACAACAAGGAAGGTGGAAACTGAAAAGCATTTTATCTTAGATTGCAAAGCGTACAATGACATCAGAGACAACTACATAAGTGATTTGGCAGCAGTTACCTTTCAAGATTTATTTAGCATGGAGTGGGTGGAGAAAATGGGAGGGCTCATTATCAAGCTAAATTGCAGGAGATCAGCACTTCACAAAGCTAAAATAGCAGGGTCTACTATCCCATAGGCTTTCTTTGGCCTCATGGACGTTAAAAGTCTTCTATTCTATCAAGTTTTCAGTCTGTGAACTCAATTGTGAGAGTTTTTGGAAAAGAATACGAGTTCAATTTTTTCAAAATTTTGGATCATATTTTGTGATTATATTCTATGAAAATTAAATGAAAATGGATGATAGGATTGTGATGTGAAATGTTGATACAAGAAATTAATAGTGTTTCTTTAGCAACTCTTGCAATTGATATGTTTTCTTTGTTTCCTATTTTTATCATCTTTTTGCGTTGTTGCATGGGGATGCGTCCACTCCTCCCCCAAAACCATGTGTTTTTGGGATGGGGAGAAGGACGTTTTGGAGATGTGGGGACTTGGGGGGAATGCCTCCATTGTTCCACCACCGGAGTGATGCACCTGAGATGTTTTTGGGACAACTTTTTGAAGAGGGGACATTTCTTGGATGTCCTCTTGGTCTGGGGATACCTTGGAGGCTTTGAGGTGTCTTTAGCATGCTTAGGGGACTCCCTACTCCCAAGCATATCCAACATGCTCATGGGACTCCTAGGTGTCTCATGCCTGCATGCGGGACTCTTAAGTGTGCCCCCATGGAAGATAATTGGAAAAAATCATTTAAAAAATTGTTTTTGGATCTTTGTGCCACAAACCCTAACCCTAATGGTCAATGGTATCCACTTAAACCCTAAGAAGTCACCAAAAAATTATAAATAGGCATCTAAGCCTCATTCCAAATAGCTCCCAAGTTTGAACAAGTTGCAAGAGTGAAAGTTTCAACAAGTTGCAAGATTGAAAGAGTGAGAAATATTGCAAGTGAGGGCATTAGGAAGAGTGAGAGAAAGAGCAAGTGTGAAGCCTTCATCACTTTTTTTTTGTTTCTTTTCAATTTAGTAATTTGACTAATTTACTAATTAGTTTAGGCATCAGGGGTTTATATTGTTACAATTTAAACTTTAGTTTTACAAATAATCAAAGTAAAAAAAAATTATAATAGCAAAATTTAAGCGTTCAGTTGTTAAATTATTATTATTATTTTTTTTGCAAATTTGTATAAACAATTGATTAAAAATTAAAATTTACAAATCAAATTAAGATTTTGTCTTTTGTGTATCCTTTGCTTCTATTTTTTGTGTGACTTGAAGTAAGAAAAAGAAAAGCAGAATCCTTGTTTGATGAAGATTGAAGAACAAGGATTCATATTTTTATGTATTCTCTACTTTTGTGATTGGTGCAAGTTGTGGTAAGAAAAACAAAAACAAAATCCTTGTGTTTTGAGCTTACATATAATTTGTTATTTATTGACATTATGACATGTATAGTAATATTAATTTCTTGCAGTGTCACTATGAGTTCTACTTCTCATAGCATGAGTGATGAAGAGGATTTGGAAGAGCCTATGGGAGTTGAATTAGAGATTTCAAGTACATATGTGGGGTGGGGTGGTGGTGAGGCAACTAGTTCTATTGGTAGTGCACATTTTAGTTGCCCTTCCAAATAATTAGATGATTTTGCCAAGGTTTCCTTTGATAAGAACTTGCCTTTAAAGCAATTTGCAAATAGATTGCAAGCAAAACTTGGGGCAATGAGAGGCACTAGGCTATGGAGATGTCATTTTGTTAACTTGAATTTCAAGGGAGCATTGCAAGAGTTAATGTACATCATTATGTCATAGGAAAAGATGTAGGAGTATGCAAGGGATTACCACTTGAATTTTTTTTTTGAAATAAATAGATTTTGGGGTTACTTTAATGACCAAAGTCTTGTACTTGTGACTTTGTCATTGAGGGTTCCTACCATAGCAGCATAAATCGTTTGGGGAAAAAATCGGCAAACCAAAAAATCAGGATTTTTTGAAAAATCGTGAAAAAATCGGGAAAAAATCGGATTTGAAAAAAAATGTAAAGGAATGTAGAAAAATAGACAAAACCTATGTTTTCTAAAAACTCAAGGTCATTTCCATAGCATAGAGATATAGAGAGCAAATAAAACAGAGATTTTAAATAGAAAATAGATATTTTTTGTATATATTCATATCGCTGATTACATTGCATTGCACAAAATATACTTCAGTTCTCATAAATAAAAGTAGATGTTGACATATGACAAAATGTCAATTACAATAGTGTGTAACTTTGTACAAAGTCAACCTCTAATCTAAGTACAAAGTGACAAAAATAAAATGTAGCCAATGACAACAACTAGAGGGTAGTGTTGTGAACTTTCCACCTTTCATGTGCGATGGGGACCCCGATTACTGTTAGTTTTAGGGTTACATCTCCCCTTGCTTGGTTACATGAGGTCATCATTATGAGGATTCCAGTGGAGTTCTTGAGGTTGCCCAAACCAAATTCGGTGATTCATGCTTGAATCGGTCGTCCAGGCGTCATGCAGGCCTCCGAGATGACCGAGGAGGCCAGTCGGTAATGAATTGACCAGTCGGCCTTCCTATTTTTTAGGAAAGTTGCTTTTTTCGATTTTCATTTTGGCATTTTCGGGACCAAACAGGGTTCCCTATTTTTTTTAGGGTTTAGCTTTTCTATTTTTAGAGAGTTTCTATTTTTGGAAAGTTTCTATATTTAGAAAGGTCCCGAGTTCTGAAAACGCACTCAGAAGTTCGAAAAACTCAATAGAACTCTCAGAAAATCAAAGTGAAAAAATTGAAAAATTATTGAAAAATCTGGAAAAAAAGGTTAAAAAGCATGAAAATCAGACCCAAAAACATTCAAAATCGGTCAAAACCAGTTCAAGATCAAGCAGATCTGAAGCAAAATCATAAAAAAATCAGCTCTTAAATGGTGAAATTTGTGAAAAATTTGTTCAAGTCTGAAAATTTGCCATGGAAGAAGGATGAAAGATGAAGTTTGTGAAAATCTGGAAGTCATGGAGTCCGCCCAGCACTCAAGAGGCAATGTCCTTGGATCTTCCAAAGTCCGCCCAGCATAAGGATGCTCATCCTTGGACCTTTCAAAGTCCGCCATGCATCTTGAAGACACATCCTTGCATCCTTCAAAGTCCGCCCTTGACATCCTAATCCCTTCTAAAGTCCGCCCAGCAGCAAAGGTGCATATCCTAAGGAGCTTCAAAGTCCGCCTAGGCATGTAGAAGAAGGAAAAATCAAAATTTTTACTAAGTATTGATACCTATCAAGAGGAATTTCGAAAATCTGCTAAGTGTGAAGGCCTAAAAGGGTGGAAAATTGATTTTGGCTAAACATTGTGACACTTCCAAGGGATAAAATGCTGAGACAAATGCTAAGAAGCTTTGAAGTCCGCCCTAGAAAGGTGGGACATCCAAAATGTTTGTCCAAAATGCTAAGGAAGTCCGCCTAAGCACATGAAGGGATAAAATAATGATTTTTGCTTAGTGTTGGTGCCTAGTCCAAGGAAAAAATTCGAATATTTGCCTAAGTATAGAGGCTAAAAAAATGAAAAATGAAGATATTGGCTAAGTATCCTGACACTTTCAAGAGGATAAGTGCCAAGTCTGAAAGGACAAGTGCTAAAGAAGTTAGGCTATGGCAAAGAATAAAATGAAGTGTGCCTAGCACAAAAGCGAGGAGAAATTTAAATTTCGCCTAAAGTCTTGAATGTCTAAGGGAAAAATTGACAATTTTGGCTAGAGAAAAATGCACAAGGCAGAGAGAAAGGAAGGATCGCCTTTGGCCAGAAGGAAGGAGAATTAATCAGCGATCAAGTCGCTAGATAGAGACATCAAGACAAGTTCTAGAAAAGTCAGTAGAACAAGAAGAAATTGACTTTAATGAGGAAGAAAATAATTGATCTTTAATAAAATCTCAACAAAATAAAGGGATGCAACAATAAAATTTTCAATGAGTCTTTAGTTTAACAGCTAAAATAAAGAGTGGGATAAATTAAGAATATGAAAATGAAAGGAAAAGAATTAATGCTCCATAGGTCCATGAAACAGGTTCACAGAATTAAATTTTAATGAAATTTTATTCAAGCCTTGCCAAAATTTAAAAATGCCTTGGACAAAATGGTCATGGGGCAGCTGATGTTTGGAGGAAAATGGTATTTATATGCCCAAACTAGAGATAAAACTGGAGTAAGATAATTAAATTCCGTGACTTAGGAGAGAGTGTTAAAAATTTAACCCGGGCTAGAATTAGGAGAGAAATCTGAATTTGTTTATTTTATTTCTTCTGCGGTGGATGATAGCCACGAGAATGCTAAAACAAGAAGCAATGCGTGGAATAGGTAGCAAGAATTACACTTCAAGCCAAATGGAGTGAGGGAAAAAGGATAGGACAAGCATGAGAAAGTCCAACCTTGCCTAAGCATAGCATGTCTAAACCTTTGTAAGGCATGTTCAAGGCAAAATAAAGTCTGACCTGGATAAGAAAATGTCTTGAGCATCATGAAGTCCGACTTTGATTGAAAAGAAAACGTCCAAGCTCATGTGAAGTCCGCCCAAGGAGAGGGTGAGAAAATTGACTAAGTGTTGATACCCTGGGGAGAAGAATTCACTAAGTGTTGGACGGAAAACAGGAAGGATGGAGAGGAGTAAAGAGGAAATGAACAAAATCCTTGTCCAGAGATGGAATTTGTCCTACATAGCACAAGCCAAATTCAGAATTGAAGGAAAATCCACAGGCAAAGTTCGTTCGAGCATGGAGATGGCCAAAACCTTGGCTAAATGTTGAATGGTCCACATGAAGGTGTTACAAAATAGCCAAAATTTGGCTAAAAATGGGAAATACTTCACAGAGGAAATTCCAATTTCCTCCATTGTGGCGAAAGCACAGGGGCATTCTTCTCCAAATTCTAGGCACTTGAAGGAAGCAATCAGGACAACTTCTTGAGGGATTTCATCTCTTGAAGAATTAAAAACAAGCTTCCAATCAAAATCGGATGGTGACAAGAAGAGTTTTCCAAACATATCTCCATACTTAGACAATTTCTCGGCACAAATTGGAGAATTTAAAGAGGACATCCAAAGGAATAACATCAACCTAGTTCAAGCAGGAGGAAGTCCAAGGCAACCAACTTCAAGTCCAGACACATGCTCCAAGGGGAGACTTCCAGACCTCAAAGATTCCAGTACAGGTAAGAAGAAGAAATCAAAGTCTCAAAAGGAATCCAAGATCAAAGCTGGGAAGGATACAAAGCTGGCATACGGTCGCCAGGAAAATATTCACAAGGCAAGTCGTAGAAGACTATCCGACATACTTATTTGCCAGGAAATTGAAAACCTCGTCATCTTTAACCAATCAGAATTGTTCCAATCAACGTACAACAAACATTCTATTTTATTGTTTGATTTATATATTTATAAAGAGACCGATGTCCTCAAATGAAATTTTTCATTATTTAAGTGACAAACCCTAATTAGGGTTTTATTTTTGTAATCTCGGTAGTTGATTTGAAATCAATCTTGGCCATTGAATTATAATTGGGAACCTATAAGAATTGAGCTCGCCCCCTCATTTTATGGAGTGTGGAGACAGAATATGAAATTGTCGCATTGAGACTATTTTGAATAATAAAAGCTCTTGAGCATGATTTGCCTTGAATAACTTCTTATTGTCAAATAGTAAGCGAGGTTGCATATCATCTTCCGCCATAGATTAAAGTTAAAGTTAGATTAAGTAGAATTTGCTTTGAAAGTTTGTTAATTGAATGAGAGATTGATCATATTGATTCAATGGTGAAGTGTAGCTCATACTTTCTTCGAATGGATGATTTGCATTCGATGTGTAAAGTTAGCCTGAGCTCTTAATTGTGGGAACTTAACTTTAGCCTCATTCGAGGTTTGAATATTATTATCACAAACCCTTGAAGATTGCACCCATTTTGCGTATGTTGTCCTGCAGGAGGCAAAACAAAGTGTGGTTTATCCTCTTCACCGAATCCTTATTGTCTCTTGAGTTCTTAGGCATAGACTAGATTCTCCTAAACCCTATCCTTTTGCCATTTTTTGAGATCCTGATTCCATTCCCCCATTTGTTGTGGGTTCTTCCATTCCATTCCATTCCATTATTTATCCACCATTCCAGTCCATGATCTTCCATGTTGGTCCATTGTCTTTGGGCATTTTATTCTGAAGTGTTCGGTGGATGATAAAACGTACACCAACAGGTAGCAGGTCTTGATGATGAAGCTCCTACTCCAGTGCTTCTAACCAAATGCTCAAATATTTGACCAGGCACTTCAGCCTCCTCTAGTATATCGATATCCTTAGGTGCATAAGGATATTCGTTAGCAGCAATCCATTCATTCTCTGGATCAATCTCATCAAGGTCAATTGGCTCATCATCCTCAATAGTACCTGTTGCAGCCCATGTAGGAATTAGTCTTGGCCTTACAAGTGAAAAAGATAATGAATACAATTTCAACTAACTACAAGTATATTGAAAGTCTAACCTTGAGCTTTCTTCAGCTTCAAGCGGAGGTTGTGGTGAACAAACACCAAGTCGCTCATTCGTTGTTGTGTTAGCCGGTTGCGTTTCTTGGAGTGTATGTGTTCGAGAACACTCCAATTACGCTCACAAGCAGATGAACTACATGGCTGGCTCAAAATGCGTCTCGCCATCCATCTAAGGTTTTTGGTTTCATGACCAAAATAATCCCACCATTGTGCTGCAAAAACACATTACATGGAGATGATATCATGTAAGAATATCTTAAAATAATCATCATGTCCACAAAATAGAGACTATCATAGGTTTATAGAGTCTACCTGGTAGCAAGGTATTTCTGCCTTCGATGGCGGCTATAGATGAGAGAAAACCCCTTGCTTGCTTGTACGTTGCTAACTCTCCCATAGCTGCCTGTAATTGTTCTCTGGAAAACATTTTTTCCATGCACATGAACAAGCCCTGTGTTACCTCACCATCATCATTTCTAAATGAAGAGTCATAGAACAAACTTGGATTAAGATAATATCCTGCAGCATGGAGAGGAGAATGCATCTGCTGATCCCATCTTCTATCAATTATGTCCCATAACGGCATATAAGTGTCCCTGTCATTTTGCATCCTACCCCTCATCACCTCCTTGGCCCTATCCATGGCCTCATACAAATAACCCATGGGGGATTTATCCCCATCCACTAGTCTTAAGACTTTTACTAGAGGCTCTGAAAACTCTACAACTTGTTCAGCTGCATCCCAAAAACTAGAAGAGTACATATAGCCTACCACTGCTATGCCTTCTACTAGATTTGCGAAGCTAGACTCCTCCCACTCATTTGAAACAAACATTCGTTTCAAATTCATTTTTTGTTGGCATAGAGTCTGTAGTGCAAGGAAATGTGTTGCAAATCTTGTCACCCCTGGTCGAACTAGCTCCTTGCCTTCTGTGAAAGTACGCATCATGCACAAACCCCTCGTGTGATTATAAATGAATTTTGTAACCTTGCGGGCCTTTTGCAATACCTCCTTAACCCATTCAAGTTTTCCAATGTCCTCAAGGGTTAGATCAAGGCAATGTGCTGTGCATGGGGTAAAAAATATAGACGGGTATTTGTCTGTCAAGAGTCTACCAGCGGCTACACAAGCTGCAGCATTGTCTGTAATAAATTGAACCACATTTTGTGGCCCAACTTCTATTACCACAAGATCATACATCTCAAACAATGCAGCTGCAGATTTGATAGTATCGGATGCATCCAGGGATTTCAAAAATATAGTGCCAATCTCACAAGAGACAAGGAAGTTGATGAGGGTTCGATTCCTTCTATCTGTCCATCCATCTGACATTATGGTGCAACCAGTCTTTTCCCACTCTATTTTATGCTCTGTAACAACATCTTTAACATCTCGTACTGCATCATTGAGCATACCAACCCTCAAGCTCTCGTAAGATGGGGCTTTGAACCCAGGACCCGCACCTGCAATAGCATCCACCATACCTTGCCAATATGGCGATCTAGCAACATGAAATGGCAAGCTAGAGTAGTACCAAAAGTTTCCAATCGCCTTCCTTGCTTGTTCATGGACATTCTTCCTCCATCCTGTACTCTCCAAAGTGGTTTGTGCTCCTGGTGTAGTACGAGGTGCAAAGAAAGCATTAATGTTTCCTCCACCTGTGTTTGGGCCACGCGCTGTAGAAGGAGGTGTTGACCCTGATTCCCTCAAAAACTCACTTGCATCATCATCCTGACCTTGATTCCCTCTACTATTTGTAGAATTAGAACCTATTTCAACCCCGGTTCTTGCCTTTTTTGCCTTGTTCTCAGGAATCACATGAAGAGCCAGTAGTGCTTGGTGTGTGACATCTGCAGGGCATCCAGGACAAGGAGTGTTGTTATTCCCTGGCTCTTTTTCCACGTGCCATTTGAAACGATAAATGCCCCCGTTGATATTAGTTTTACACCAGTTGCATTTAACCTTCGTTGTACCCGAGACTGAAGTACAATGTGACCATGCAAAGTCTTTTTGACGTGGCATTATGATCAAATCTGCAATAAACATTTTTTATTCAGTCTACTTTGTGGGCATGAATTAAAGATGTCCATTGGTGTTTTAGAGAACTATTAATTAATTTTGAGGACTGGAGTGCAGGTTGTGGAAAGAAAGAATTGATGTGAATGGACGAAACATGAAAGAAAAATAAGCAAAACCAAATAAGAGAATTACTCCTACAACAATTTATGGATTTTGGATTTTTATTTCAAGGATTTTGGATTTTTTCAAATAAATAAAAATACAGTTACAGTTCATTTTTTATTTTTTTGATTTTCTTGTGTGCTGGTATTTACAGTGCATTTAAAAAATTAAAATAACAAGAAAACAAGAATCAAATTTTTTTAATTTATAGTTTTCTTGTCATTTACACGAGCTGCTATGAATACAAGAAAACCAGAAAATAAAATATGCCTTCAAAAATTTTTTACATATCAAAAAATTAATTAACAATGGCAATGGCGACCTACTTGAGACTTGAGTAATTAAAAATGCCTTCAAAAGAATGAACCCACGTTGAGAAACAAGCAAAACGCGTCCAGCAAAACGTGAACAGAAAAAAATTGCTTCAGAAATTCGCGTCAATGAAAAACACGCGATCTTTGAGTAGATTCGCACTTGAAAAACCTGCAGCCGCCTTCAGACGTTTTCACGGACATGAAAAACCCTCGATTCACACTTGAAAAAGGAGAAAATGTCATATTTAAAAGCAAAAACGCGTCTTTTTTTAGGGTTTTTTTTTACGCGCGATTTTTTGCAGATTTTCAACAATTTTTTGACAGGCGTTGACTGCTGAAAAAATCGGGATTTTAGTAGGGAAAAAATCGGCAACCTCCCAGATTTTTTCAAAATCGCGATTTTGACGATTTTTTGCCGATTTATGCTTCTATGGTTCCTACTATTAGTACCAAGACTGCCCCAAATCCACGAGTTTCATCTCATTCTACTTCTACTTTTTCATCTATTTTAGGTGTAATCACATCAAAGCTTAAGGGGAAATGTAATGATCCTTGTTCTGGTTTGCCCTAGAATTCGCTTGTTGATTAGGGTTAGGGTTTTCTTTTTTCACTTCATCAATTGGATAACTCTTTAATGGGGTATTCTTGGCTGAAACCTGCATTCACTATATGAACAATATTTCCACATATACATATGTTTGTTAGCATTAATATCTAGATCCCCAATTACAAAACATAATCACAAATGCAACTATTAAGAAATAGGAGGAGTGGCATCGGTAGATCCTCTCGATGTCCTTTGCTAAGCCCAAGAGGTTGTATACCACAACTCTCCCTTCTCGGCGACTTAGTACCTGCTTTCTCCACCCATGTCATCACCTCGGAAGACACTTAACCTGTTGGGGGAAGCTAGCGGAGCTTATAAGTGATCTAGGCCTATCACCCCTCCATGGCACATCTCTTCCTTGATTCGAGTGGACTTGAGTGGGACCCCCACCCCACCATGGCTCAACTCTTCCTTTGGACTGGGTGGATCTTAAGTGGAACTTCCACTCCTCCATGGCCCATCCTTGCCTTGAGGTTGGGCGGAACTTAAGTGGGGTTTCTAGGCACCACTTTTCTCAGGGCCTTCCTCCTGAGCAGGTTTGCAAACACTCAGACAATCTTTAAGCAGTCAAATACATTTGCAGTTATAATTGATTCTTAAGTCAATACAAATCTATTCCTAGAACAATTATAATCATGACAATACTCTAGAAATCATTGCACTAATGATTAGATAATTAACATAGCAATATTTGATTTGGACATTCAGCCCTGAACTATTAAAAGAAACATTCACACTTGCATAATGTTAGTTGTATCAAAATCTTTTACTACTGATAATCAGATGGAGTACATGAACATATATTTGCTAAAATGGTAAAGGCAATGTATAGAAAGCAGATACCAAAATCAGGATTAACAACTTCAAAATTGCAACAGTATTGATTTATTAGATTCTTCACCCTATGTTGACTGTAAATGAAGGCTGTGTGCTAGAGTTTGGGCTTAACGGAAGGAGTCATGCAAGGGTAAGGTTGTAGCATTAAAGTAATCAAATTGAGCCTTACTTCCGAGTCACTTGTATCTTGGGTAGGGCAAATATAGATAGTTAGTTGTATTTATCAAATAGATTGCATGGTGCAAACAGTAATGCATAGAGAAGACAGTACATTATTCAGATATTTATCACTGTATGATTTTCTAGTGCTGAACTTGGAATTCTAGACATTAATACTAAGTGAATTACTTCATCTTGATTTGTTGTGTCTTCCCACGTTTCCTGATTCCTTACTCCCTTCCCTTCAATCTCCTAAATCAATAGGCCTAATGCCCATGCTTTCAATGATGATCTTTAATCTTATTACAAGCAATCTTTAAGTCCACTTTGGTCTGATTATTAGTTTTGTATACGGGTACCAATTAATATGCCGATGAGCATGAGAAAATATAAATTTGCAATTATGATTGCTTAAGGAAGCAGGATCGACCCTTAACTTGGATGCAAATTCTGATTTCTTCATTGGGTTATATGCATTTACAGTTTGAGCCCAATGATGTCTATCCGGCTTCTTGTTTCTGATTTGCTGAGTGAAAATCTGAACTGATCGATCTCCTTGAGCAACCAGTTTGATTTCACATAGATCTAATTACAACTCTCCCTGATACCATTGCTTGGATGACTTTACTCTTTTAATATCTTTGATTAATCAAGTGATGGGTTTCTTGTGTGAGTCGTCTTCCTTCAACGGGCGCACCTCCATGATTGCTTAACCATCCTATTTGAATCGCTGCTTCTAAATAATGTTTGATTTGTTTGCGCTATTTGCCCCTACATTATGCTAATTATTGATTTAAAGGATAATTGATATTTATGAATACTATCCCTTATCGTTGCTTTGCTAAAGAAGAGACGGACTTCCTCAAGGTCTATTTGCCTAGGTTTGGGAAGTTGTCCTCCTACTGTTCTTTTATTAACCATTAATTCTACACTGTTACTTCTATATGAATCAAGCCTTTTGTAGCTATGTCCACTGAACGCTGTGACTGAATAAAAGAGAAGCAATGAAATGCTATGGCCGATCCCTCAATAACACATTGAGTATTATGGCACCGTTGGTCTCACGATTTGCATAGGACATTGTTCAATAGACCAAGATGCGAACATCATTGGCTGTTTGACTATGCAATCACCAAACATAATATTTGAGATGTCTCTTTCAAATAATATGATTTTATCATAACTTATTTTGCTATCATTCTTTGAGATGCCGTCTACTTTAGTTATGAGATGGGTTATGACATTGGCCCCTCAGGTATGATTCTCTTTGCCTCATTATAATATTATCTATTAATTTCATGGATATCACTTTTATTATGATCATATTAATTTATTTTACATCAGGATGATTATTTTATAATTTATCTATTATAACTATAAAAATAATATCGATATTTTAATATTTATAATATAATAATTATAATTAGAACATTATCTTGGATAATTATAATTATAAGGATGTCGAATGGTTAGTATTTTAAATATGCTTTTTGTTATCTTAGTGTCGCGATTTTGGGGACATGATAGGAAACATAGAATGCACACTAGTGATGTTGCAAACACGGTGGCAAAGTTATTCAATGTGCAAAATAGAGATGAGGTAGACAATCCCATTGGATTTTTTTTCTTTTTCAATGGCATTCGTTTCCATTGGGCTCACTCTTTTTATTACAAGGAGGTTGTGGCAAAAATAATTAGAGTAGGACCATCATATGTGCCACCAAGGGAAACACAATTGAGGACAACAATCTTGGATAAGAACTATTCCAAGATTAATATTCTAATGGAGAAAATGAAAGCTACTTGGGTCACTAGTGGATGCAACATAATCATGGATGAGTGGGTGGATATCAAGGATCATCCGCTCATCAACATTATGCTCCCATGTACAAAGGGTCCTTTCTTAGGGCTTTAGGTCACTAATAAGGATGTTGATTTTCAGTTTGAAATCCTTAGAGATGCTATCGAGGAGGTTGGGTCAAGGAATGTGGTGCAAGTAGTGGTAGATGCAACATATATGTGCAAAAATGTAGGGAAATTGATTGAGGCAGGCTATAGGCATATTTGGTGGACTCCTTCTTGTGTGCATGCCATGAATAGTGCACTCAAGGACATGGGCAAAATCAGATGGATCAAAGAGGTGGTTAATGATGCTAGAGATGTGCAAATGTTTATGTACAACCTCCATACTTCACAAGCACTCTTTACCTCTCTAAGAAGTTCCTGAAACATGTAGAGACTAGATATGAATCATATTTCATTTTCTGGTGAGGATGCTTGAGTTGCAAGAGGCATTGCAATTAATGCTTATCATAGCAAAGTGGAATTAGTGGCCTGATTCTAAGTTAGAGTAGGGGAGCAAGGTGAAGGAGGTGGTGAAGAGCGACAATTTTTGGGCTGATGCAAGATACATTGTTGCCATCATTACTCCAGCCTTCAGAGTTATTGGGTATGGAGACACAAATGCACCTAGCCTTGGAGAGGTGTATGAGTGCATTGATAGTATGCTTGACCAAATGAAGGCCATTGTATAAGAGAAAAACCTCACATTAGAGTTATAATCATTCATTGCTAATGGAAGAAGCTCAACACTCCCTTGCACATGGTTATCTATACATTGAACCCAAAGTGGTATGTGCAAAGGTTGGGTAGAATAACCTATATACATAATGCTAAGGTGAAGGTAGGGTTCACGAAAGCCATTAAGAAGATGTATGATTTTACATAGGATTGCATCATTTGTATTGAATGGAAAAAATTTGCCACTCTTAGGGGATGTTCAAAAGAGGCTAAGATGGATAGAGAAACTAGGGCACAAGATTATGCAATTCTATGGTGGAATATGCATGGGACTAGCCATTTGTCTACTATCCTAGGTTTCTAGTTGTTTTGTTGCTGAGAGGAACTGGTTTATAGTTTATAGTTTCATCCACTCTGCCAAGAGAAACCAACTTATCTCTAGGAGAGTGAAGAATCTTGTAAATGTACATGGCACCCTGCGTCTCATTGGCTGCAACACACTTATGTACAAGGAGAGTCTAGTAGCCTGAGTGATGAGGAGTTTGGCATGGACTTTGGATATGAATGATGATTTGAGGCATTGGACCATCGGCCAATTGTATTTTTGAATGTAATCATCATTTTGAATATAATACATATATATAGATATTTGGCATTTTCATTGTTCATTCAATGCAATATCAAATATGTTTTAAGTATTTCAAAGTTTCATGTCATTCCTTGTATTTTTTCTTTTAATAACTATTTTTTAAAGTACTATATATATTTGTGCCACTGCCCTGCTATCATCCCCAAATCTACGCCCTTGTTACCCCAGTCCTTGAACTCGTCCTCACTGCCCCTTTGTCCCCTCGTCTTGAGACTCCGTGGAACATAATCTTTTTCTTCAATTATTGATTAATTTTTTAATATGACATTTTTTTCTTGAGCATTAAGTTTTCACAGTCCACGAATTTAAGAGCTTTGCTCATTTAATTGAATTGTAAAAGCTTTTGGAATAAATTGTGTTAAATTTTTGCCTCAACATTTTAGATCATACTTCATAAGAAACACATGAAAATGGATTGTGCAGTGTGATCTGAAACTTTGATTCACAAATTTAACATGCTGTTTTTATTCTAGAAGCTCTTACAATTGATATATTTTCTTTGTTTCCTATTTTTGGTATCCTTTTCTGCAGTTAGTGAATAATTTTTTAAAATTAGTTTTGGGTATGAATTTAGTTGGTTTTACATTTTGTAAATTTATGCTTGTTGCAAGTTTTAAAATTGGTTAAAATTTAAGCACATCAGGTATTCATGCTTTTTCTTCTCTTGAATCAAATCAATATTATAAGTTCTCTTAAAGTAAATTTCAACCACAAGAAGTTCCTCTTTTTCTTTCTCAACTTTGGCTGGAATCAATTTTCAAACTATCTTAAATTTTAAGCACAATAAATCTATAAAATTCTCTTAATATCAAGCACAAGAGGTGTCTCTTTTTGTTTGTCAACTTCAACTCAATGTATATTTTGGGATTCTTCTTAAAATTTAAGCACAACAGGCATGGCTTCAGTTATATTATGATTTGAACTTTTGTTGGATACTTGTATGAGACAATTATGTCTATTATTTATAAGTATTATTCTTGCATATGTTCTACTTATTTTTAGAGCATTAGCATGGAAGTACTTTAATCACCTTGAGATTCAAAATAGCTTAAGTGTATTTGCTCTCTTTTAAATTATCATGCCAGGTACCAACTCACATTGCTAAAATTTTGGTGATCTAACTTACCTATATTGTATAGGCAGTTGTGAATTTTTACCATTGCAGTTTTATGCATAACATGCTTTAAAATTAATCTATTTTTTGTTATTTTTAGGATGATTTCTTGCCGAGGACTGCTACTCCTCTAGAAGATATTTTCAAATCCCTCTTCTGGTATGAGAAATATTTTTTTCAGTGATTATGAAGCTGGATTATTCTTTTTCCCACCATTGGCATAATTATTTTCAAAGAATAATTTTACTAGTCATTTCTTAGATTTTTGTTTAATTTTACCTTTTACTGCCTTTTATCATAGAGTTCTTTATTGACACAATATTTGTCCACTGTCATTGACTTATTAATTTTAGAGGCATGAATGCCTCTGGACAGCTTGCCTTGTTTACTCTGTACTAGATGCATGAGAGACACGTGTATACCAGAAGAAAGAATGCTTGCCGATCCACGCAGATTATATGCTCCAGGACGGTTGTACCATATTGTGGAAAGAGAACTTTGCAGGTATCTGGCCACTTTTTTTAGCTGATCAAAAATAGAATGAGTACTGCATACTTTTCCCACCTTTCATATGATTTTGCTATGATTGCTTCATAGTCAAGTGTGTATTCATAACTATTGATGGTTGGAGATCAATTCGCATGCCAAAAAATGATATATCTACACTGCAGGTTATACTTTTTGGAGATATCCTTTTATTATCACCAATGATTTGCTTACACATTTTACCACTTGCGGATAGAATGTGTAATAGCACAATGAGGGGAATGAGCGATCCAGAAATATTATGTCTACGAGAAGCTGTTTTTTAATCAAGTTAGGAGTCAGAGAGCACAATCTGAAAAGAACGTTTGAATTTATTATAAACCAGTAGATTGTCTGCCTCAATTCATTATTCTTATTATTTTATTTGCATTCATTGTTTCATATAAATGTATATATTTCCTATCATTTTTGGTGTGAATTTCCTGCTAGAGCTCATTAGTGATTAGTCGAATATGGCACTTTATTACAAGGTTACTGGGTAAAAAGTTATATGTGATGGAGGTGTATAACACTTGATGCAAACCCCAAAACATGGATGCTTGGGTATGAGGTTGCAGTGGTACATAGGGAGCGAAATCTCAAAACTGGGGTACAATGTAACATTTTAATTGTAAGATAAAACTTGGAAGTTGAAACACCAAAATTTGGGTAGGCTGCTACATTTAAACTTGGAAGTAGAAACTTGAAACATAATCAGTATGAAATTTTAAATTTAGTAAAGTTGAAATCAAATATCTCCTTTTATATAAACTAATACATCAATATATGTCATGAGCCAAATACAAAATGAGCATAATGTACAATTGTAATTAAGATAGTGTATACATTTTCTTTTATTCTCTGTGATTCCTTTATTTTTAATTTTTTTCTTTTGTGCTAAAGGAGTCTAGGGTTAAGGGACCTTAGACTGGAAGGTCTGTTGATGAGATGCCAACTGCGCGACGGTGCTAACTAACCAAACTGGTAAAGCAAAATTATGTTAGGGATTTCAAAATTAAAATATAAGCATCAACTATGCTGTGGCTACCTACAGCACAGTCTCCATTTTTCAACTCTGTACATATTCTTGCTGCTAGAAATTGAGTGAAAATAAAGGCTAGCGGATTTCATGATTTATCCATCACATTCACTATTCTTTTATCAGTTTCCTGTTTGATTCAATCATTAAAGGGCACTACCAAGTGTACATAAAGACAAATCTTTATGCACAGAAGCCTGCCCTCTGTGATCCTAAATTTTATAAATTTAATGAAGAGCAAATGCTTCTGCTTTTGTGCAGTCTTCTGAGATTAGTTTTAGAATAGGATGAGTATAGGCCTTCTTGACCAACTTCTCTATTAGACCACTAGATTTATCACTGTATTTACTGTCCTCCTAATATGTTAGCGTGAGATCTTGAAGTTCTTTACTTCCATATAATTTTGCTGAATGATATTTGTGTATTTGCTAGTTATTGCATAGCCTCTTTTTGACGCCTTAAAAAATTAGCAGCGATGTATCGTATGCTTGAACTTGTCTGCCATTCCTTTTCCTTAGTCAATCTTATTCCTTGTGAGGTTTTTTGTCTGCCTTATTGCTTGTATTGAGTTCCAAGTGGACTGAAAGCATTAACACAGCTTGTCCTTCATTATCTTTAAAGATCCCTCCTCTTGCTAATATTAGATTTATTTCCTTTTTGCAGTTCCATCAAAGTTGAGATTAACCTAAGCTCTAGGTTTCTTCTGCTCATCCTCCATTTATTTTATTTTATTATTTTAGCCTATTCCCACCAAACACATTATTGAGTATTTTAATCAACTTTCATCATTTTAGAATTTCTTCATGTTCATCAGGCAGCTTATTTGACCTTGGTTTCCATGTATTGACCAATTCTAATATGGAAGCCTCTATTTTTCACCATGCTCACAACTACTCATTTCTTCTTGTTCCCCATAGGCCTCTGTTCTCCACATGAGAAGAAGATAGCCAAGAGGATGGCGACAAATGTTCTAAAGAAGAAGAAGAGGGTTTTAATGAGGCAATTCAAGATGAAAGCTGTTGGTGTTTAAATTCGCACCTTTGGAATGCGTATTTGAAACAGACAACTGTGCACAGTAAAACTGCTATTCAAATTTGGAGGGGAAGCTCCCTCTTGGTGATGGGGTAAAAGAAAGTAAATTAAATCTAATTCACCTATCTTTTTGTTTCAGCTAGAGCACAAGGTTTATAAAACACAAACGCCGTAGCTGAGATTTTCTAATTAAGAATTCCAACTACGACTAACTTAAGCTAAAGATGTTTCTAATATCTCAAGTAATACGCAGAGCAAGAGAATTAGAAATGAACAAGGTTGATTCTCTGACAAAGGCTTAAGAGAACTCTTTCTCAACATACATCTACACACTTCAATGCAAGCTAAAATTAAGATCACAAAAGCATAACACATATAACGGAAATCTGAGACGTTATACCAAGGAAAAGGAGGCTCATGATTTTATTTCTCAAACTTCTGGAACAAAATCTACTAAACACATGCCTGGAACAAGAGCTTGCAGCTAAAGAGGCTTGCAAAACTTGTTCTTACACCATAGGAACAACAATTACAATAACTACTTGTTGGCTAAAAGAGACTCAACAATTCGCTATCATAAAACAATTGAACAACACTGAATAACAAATAGAAGGCACTTAGGCTCAGCGTTTTGTTATCACTAGCATGGTTAAAAGAGAAACTAATGACAAGAATATTTATAGGCAAAGCGGTGGGAATGCTTAAAAAAATCCTTGCTTTTACAATCTAGAGACTTAACAAACAAGCAAGCCTAAATCTAGAAGAGATAGTATCTAACACCTAAGAGAAATAGAAAAAGTAGGAATTTTCCAACTATTACAATATCTTCTTTCGTCTTGAAGAATGGTCAAGAATTGCTCCAAGAATAGAAAGAAAATTGGAAAGAAGCTTCTAAATGAAAGCCGTTTCAAATCTCAATCATGTAACTAAAAGCCGGGGAAATTGTGTCGGTTAAGTTACGCATCTATCCCATCAATAGCAGGATTCGTTTTCAGATATCTTCTCAACAATGCAATTGATCTGGAAATCGGTGACCTCTATTACTTTCAAATCTTACTTATTAACATCGCTTAGCGGGTGATTCACTCACCACCAAGCTATGCTGCTATCACATTTCACGAAGACAACCTTTCACGAAAATTAAAGTTTGCGCTTCCATCGCGATGTAAGAACCATCTTCAAGACTGTATAGAGAAGGAATCTCAATGACAAACTCTTGGATGAAAAGGAGAGCTTCGATCACCCTTTGTCTATAGGCAATAAACTCCTCGGATATCCTCTCGCAGGTTTTAACATTGAAGACACAATGCTCTCTCCAAGCAAGGATCTGCCTCTTGTGTTCTTTAAGGACCCTTTGAACTGTAGGTTGCTCAAATTAGCAATATTGATTTCATACCTTGGTTTCACCTACGCCGATGGTACATTGACGCCGAAGATACCTTGGCCGCGGTGACTCGTGGCTGTTGTCTCTCAAACTAGAAACATCGTATTAAAGATCCTTTTCTTCGACAATGAGAACTCTCGATCCTCTTGAGTTTCCTTCCTAAATGACCATTTCTCTCAAGTGATGATGATCAGCGGTGTCTGCAAAACACAGGGCAACCATTTGAGTGAGCACAACGGGAGTACCTGGACAAGGTTTAAATGAAGAGGCAGGATTGTATAGAGCTTTGGGGGCACTTTGTCTTCTACTCCATCAACCAGACACTCTCTTTGCTGTGGAGGCTTTTCGGACACAACCTCTGAACAAGTATTTCTAGGTATTTCTATAAGATTAAGCGCCAAAGCCATCGCAGAGATCATCCATATCAACTTCATCTCTGTTCTTGTCCTTTGGGGGTATTGCAGTCTCCATGACTATCTCACCATCATGATTCCTATCAAAGTGAACTTGTTTCTTTGCTTTCTTCTTAGGAGGTTCTTGATAGATGTTATCAAGGTCATCAAAATTCACCTGATATGAAGGTCTTCTTCTTACCCTTCCCAAGGAGCTCTCAAGCCAAGACACGGTAGTGTCTTTACTAACTTCCTTAGGAGGTACAATTGCAATTTCTTCATCATCTTCAATATCTAGGTCAATATGGATTGGTGAAGACCCTGTCAGTGGTATAGAATCATGTGCTAAGGGCGCTTCTTCTGTCTCCTTTTGAGGTATAGGTTCTTCTGGAGAAGCTTCTGCTTCAACTGTTGATGGCTCCTGTATAACTATGCTTGAGAAGTCTAACCTTCTTCTTACATTTTTAGTCGATCTACTACCCTTGACACCTTCTTGAGACTGCTTTACACTTTTCCCTTTTGACTGTGCTCTAGAGGAAGAGGGAAGTGTCCTTGGCGGCTCTGCTATTGGAATGGAGTTTTTCCTTTTGCGGACTAGGAAAACTTTACTTTACTCGAGGACTTGTCTTGTCCTGTCTTCAACTGAGAGAGACTCTTTATTAGCCCAATTGACTTGAGGAAGGGGCTGATCTTCAATTCGCTTCTGAGCATACATCGGGAGAAGCACATCCTCATCATCATCTGATAACCCTTAAATGTCTTCTGATAAGCAGTCTTTCAACTGGTGAAGAGTGAGCCTGCTGTAACTGTGCCTCCGCACCTCGAACTCATCTGTACAATTGGCCCAAAAATCTTCAAGGGCGGATATGTGAGCATAGTTTCTCTCAAGTTGAGTAGCGTAGATGCCACGAGGATCATATGATCGTCTCTCGCTGTAAGGCTTGAGACCAAGTTTGTTTAACTCATCTCCCATGGTTTTAGCATCTGTTGCTGTTCTGCATGTATAAATTCCCAGTCCCAATGGAAAATTAAGGGCGGGTTTCTTTCTATTCCTCAAGAATGTGTGGACATCATGTGCCTGCCTTAAGAACTCCATAAAGACAACTTTGTCTGATGGGTACCTTGGTAGCATGAGTGGAGCGCTTGAAAAGCCATAGACTCTGAGATAGGTGAAAGTAGGAAATCGTATGGACCAATCTGCCCATTCTACCATCGCTGCCCTAGCGACTAAAGAGATACGGACGTGCAATTCATTGTCCAAGTCCCGCATTATGTACATCAGGAAGGCCTCATTCACCCTCTTGGAGTGATGTAGTGACTTCGTGAATTCCAACTGAGGGTAGTAGTTGTAGATATGTTATATGCTCAGAGACCCCTCGGTCTTTCAGCCTCTGAATGACCTTGATAGGCCCATTCAGGTGGGTAGACTAGGTGAAACCATGGGGCACCCTTGAATCCGGAAATACTCACGTTATGGCGTGGAACATCCCAAAGCGTCAAGATTGAGCCCGATCCATAGAACTCAGTCTTCTTCATGATATGGGGTATAGCGTAGAACATCCAAGGCTGAAACTTGGTAGCATCGTCTGATCCAGTTACTCTGTTGAGCAAGGTGATTATGATAGCAATCTCATTTTTGAACTCGCCTCGCCTGATGTTCTTAGGAAAAGTCTTATGCTTCTCCTTTATCCACCTTTGAGCAATCTTCTTGCTATATTTGTCCTTATGCATTTCCCACATCCTTTCACATTCGCCCTTTGAGATAGTGACACTTTCAGGCCAAGGGGGAATGGAGAAGCATTTTTCGATCATGTCAGGCTTCAAACTGCATATCAATCTGCCATCAACTGATTGAATCTCCCTTGTAGCCGGATTGTAATGCTTGATGCAAGTGATTACAAACTCAAGACTCTGAACTGATATAGGAATAGATGCTGCTGCGAGGAGTCCAGAGTGCCCCAAGTTTCTGATTGTAGTGTTGTCTGCGCTCTCCAAAGCACGTAGATCAAACATCGGCTTGATGTGATGCAAGTTTGTCTCAGCTGTTTTGATGTAATCGTGATAGAGAGCTGATTCGGTCTTGAAAACATTGGGAATGTACTCCATTATGAAAACCTTAAAGAATGACTGTAAACTTGCCTAGGTTCAGACAAGTTTTGAGCAATTTACTATTTTTAGAATGCTGATTTTTTCTTCGTCAAACGGACAATTTTTTGAAATTTTCTCTGAGATATGGGTTTTGCTTAGAATTTCATTGCAAGACAACCCAAATCGTCCATTTTTGAAAATCTTGAATTTTGACTAAAAAGCAGCAAACCCTAATTTCTTGAATTTTTCATCGAAAAAGCTAGCACTTGGGTTTTGTTCATAATACAATTAGAAATGGACCTAGTTGATCAGATTTGAAAGAAAACATTATTAGCTGGTGGAGAAAGTAGCGCAACTAGAATTTGAAATTTTCTTGAAAAAAGCTGAGATATGGGTTTTCTTTAGAAGATTGTTTTGAGAGGACCCAGATGATCAAAATTCGAATATACTGAGGATTTCACTGACATGCAAATAAAAAGCAGCTGCTGCAATTTG
>VDFB02358208.1:0-13018 GCA_007258455.2 Sequoia sempervirens
CACCAGTGTACACGACGTTTCTTTTTAACTTTCACATACACAACATCACTCTCTGCTAAAACTAAATTGCTAAGAAATTATTCAATGGAAAACTAAGCCTCATCATCTTCTTCCATCTCTTCTCAACCTCACCAAGCTTTAATACCAATTGTAAATATTAAACAAGCAGAGAAACAAAATAAAATAGAAAATAAAGAACAAGACACGAGACATAATTTATAGTGGTTCGACAATTGCCTATGTTCACTCTCAAATAGGGAATCACTTTATCATCAATCACCAATAACGAATACATGATATGCCAAATATTTATACAAAGTTGGGAGAATATGAACGGTCATGTGACCGTTGGGATTCACATCCCAACATGGGCATCCATCAAAGCATAATCAGAAATGGATTGTTGTTTGATGTAGTTACAAGTTCCCTGCTAGACACATATGAAAATTCTAGAAACTATAAACAAGGTAGTTGTGTTGTTTGATTAAATACCTAAAAAAGATGTCTCATAGACAAGAATGATAGACAAATATTCACAAAATGGGTTTATTGAGAAGACCTTCGAAAGTTTAAACAAATGCAATTGGCAGGTGTAAAGTCTAACTCCGCAACCTTTGCCAACATCCTCCTAGCCTGTGCAAAATTGGGAAGCTTTACAACAGAGCATGTACGCCCAACAAAACATAATTGAAAGCACATTGTTGTTCAATGTTGTAGTTGCAAGTACTCTTATAGACATGCATGAGAAATGTGGAAATATACACAACACATCAACTGGTTGGCAAAATGCCTCAAAGATATGTTCTCATGGAATTCTATCATCGCACAATATGCCCAAAATGGCTTTTGCAAGGATTCTTTCAAGCTTTTTGAAATAATGTAAGTACTTTGGAACATTCTGATCGTGGAAGCCTCTAAGGGTAATTTGCTTTCTCGTAAATTCACAACTTCTGATTTTTATATTTCAATTGAAAGCTATATTTGATGAATTGACAAGAATGGATAAAATTGTGTTTTCTCTTTTCACTGAATGTTGATATGGGATGATAGTTTAATCCACTCTTAACTAAAGGACCTATTAATCAAATTACAAAAAATCTTGCATGTGAATGGGAAAGTGACAAGATACATGTTAATTATGTGTCACTGTTGTATACCAAGACTCCACTTGTAAAAAAGTATCTCTCCACACCCTTCTTCCTCTCCCTCGCTTAATGACACAAAGTACATTTTGTGGTGCATTGATGAAATATTTTAACCATGGAATCTTATCTATCTATGTCAAAAGATCTTGCACAAGTGTTTTTGAAGTTATATTTGCATGATGCATAAGGTATGTTGCACTAAACAATACAAATAATAATAGAAACATAATTGGTATTAGTTTAACTAAAGTTTTTGTTTTATTAGTTGGTCTTTTCTTGGGTGTAACAATTTGTTATATTCTTGGTACATCCTCCATTTATTTTGAATGGTGATGATATCTTAGTTTGTAACGCATCTTTGATTAATTTTATCTCAAGTTTGTTGCAGTAGAATACTTAGATACATGCTAAAATATTTCAAACATTATATTTCAGGTTATCAATGAAAATATTTGTGGTTGTGGAATTTATTCTTTTGAGCTTAGCTTGTTTTCAAATAAGATATAGAGAGTGAATGTTTAGCTTATCTTAAATGGAAGATAAGATACTACATTTTAAAGCTACATTTTTTAATGCAAATCCAACATCATCCTTGTAGATAGTTTTAACTTCTAGTGAAAATGGAAATTATAATTATGAATTTGAATATTCATTAGATGCTAAATCACATTCCTTGTATTTCCAATGAAGTTCGATTTCGTCGCAAGATATTCTATTATATCTTGAAAATGGCCATATTATTGTTCAATCCTAATAGATTTTATGTGGCAATTTTTTCTTCCACTTCTTGAAAATTTTATTTTTTGGTGCACCTATTAGAAGATGAAGAATTTATGGGAAACATCCTCAAATACACTTGCTTGAATCATATAGCCGAACCTAAAAACATTTCCTCTCTTATAGATTTTCTTCTCCTACCATCTACTTCATAGATTACTGGCCAGGTTATCTCTGTTGATAGTTGTAATTGAGTTTTTGAAGTTTTTTTTTTCATTTTTTGGTTTGGTGATTTGTTTGTCATTATTTTTGTTTTGTGTTCATGGATTAATTTTTTGATGCAACAACATTAGTAGCAGTAGATATGGGGCTAGCTATGGGTGTGGAAGGCTCTACGGTAGCCATGGAATTTGTAGACATATATCTTCGATCTAATAACATACTTGGAAGATTGTTGGTGCAGTGAAAGTAGGGAGAAGATTAGTGGGGATAATATACATAAATGTTGCATTCTCCCTACTGACTAAGGTAGCCTTAGTGGTGCTTATTTTCATGGGTTAATCTACTTGTGGATGGTTGTGCTAGCACACACAAGCACTTGCCTGATTGCAAATTTCCATAGCATGCTTCTCTTGAAAGGAGAGAACATAGTCATGCTCATCATCATCATCATGATGGGTGTTGCAATGACTCAGATGTGAATGGGCATGCAAATCGTCTTCACAATCATGATCATGATCATCGTATTTGCAAAGAGAACCATGGCCATTAGCATAATCACAATTATAACCATAACCACAACCATGATAATGATCATGAACATAACCATAATCATAGTTGTTGGTTAAAATATTGCACACCTTGAGAAATCACAAACTAATACCTAAAAGGTGCCAAAATTAACCAAACAACTCTGAATATCAACCCCTAAATAAGATGAATATTCTCTGAATTTTATCGAGGTACAATTCCCTCACATGATTTTCAATGAATTAAACTATTAAAACTAAGTACCATGTATGCTTGTAAGTAGAAAGCAAGAAATCTATACCCAATATTAGAAAAATTCCCAAATATCAGGTGCGGGATCCAATGAATAAGATGTATCAGCACAAAGACTAATTAATTAGGTACCAGAAATAAAATGTATGCCCAATACTATTGAGAAATGAAATCAATTATGAAGAAATGCATTACTTACACAAAGATAAGATATGCATTAAGATATTCCTAAGCACAAAGCTTTAAGAACTCAGATTACTTCACAATCGAATTACACATAGACAAAACAGTAATTTCATTAATAACCATTATTGAGCAGTCTTCTGAAAAATGTCTAGAGAGAGAACATATGAAAATAGCTACATTAAATAAGTAGATGAACAACTACCTCTTCATGTCCCTAGCTGATCAAACAAAAAGACACATAGAAGAAAGAAAGAGAAGCTAGGCCATCATGATGGCGTCGCTTCGTTTCTAGCTTCTAGGATCACCAAAGGTTTCTTTCACCATGCCTGGAAAGCTTTGAGGATGTTCATTAGGTCTTTATGCTGGGGAATAATTACATTTTTCATCCTCACTTTCCATGTCAGATGGTTGTCCTTAGTCGTTCCCATGTGACATTCACAAATATTCATGAGGTCAATTGCCTGAGATGAGACCAAGTGTAATTCACTAAGTTTCTGTAAGTGCTTAACATTAAGCAAGGGTGAATCAAGTGACTCCTTTCATCATTTTCTGGAAACTATCTATTAGGTTTCTAACATCCACATCATTTCTCATTTTGCCTTTGTCTTGGAGTAAACCAAGAGCCACCAAGGTACTCAATGCTTCATCTGAAATGTCAGTGCATTCATCAATGATTTCCTTAAGCTTTTGCAAACTTTGTTTAGCAATTTGTAATTTCCACTCCACCCCTTTAATCCATGACTGGTAATGAGTGTCTAAAGCACTAGGTATAACCTAGTCTACAACCAAATTTTCCATGTCCGAGTTTAACATTAACTTTAATTCATATTGGTAATTATTCCATAGCCTCTCCTCCTTTTTAGTTGTAGTGATCTCTTCCCCTAAGGTGGTTTTCAAAGCATTCATCTCTTGGAAGCATTTTATGGATTTAGTAATGACAAGGCTTCCCTTCTTGATCAGAGATTCAATCCAATCATCTACAATCCTGCTTAGGCTTTAACAACTTTTACTTTTAGTCAAGGCCTCCTTTCCAACCATAATGAGTGATTCTACAGAAGAATCAACCTAAGAGAGAGGCTGAGGAACAATCTCAAAAATAGACTTAAGACATTTGGTCAAGTTTCAAACCTGGGCTTTCAAATCATTTTTACTTTATTTATCCTTCTTTGATCTCTCACCATTCTGGCTGCAGATACCTAAAAAAATTGAACATCTTTGTCCCTAGTAGGAGGACCGAGGTCTACTCTGTTCATTTCAAAGTCACTTGCAACTGCTTGAGAAACATCCCTCTGCGCTGAAGGGTGCACAATTTCTATTTGGAGCCTCCCTGATTATGTATCATCTATCAGCCTAGCAGTAGTCTTTAACTTCTTAGGTTTTGGGGTTGAAGTTCTCTACAATAGCTAGCCCACTATATCTTGTTTAGTCAAGCTAGGCTGCATAGCTTTCCTTTTCCATGCCAATCAATCCTCCAACCAAGTTGGAGTTACTGAAACCTTGGTTGTCTTGAAACCTGGAGACTCAAACAATGTCCTAGTGACTAGAGGAGTGTCCTCTGTAGGTGTAATTATTTATGACCTTTGAGATGTGCCTACCTCTCTAATAGGTGATTCATCTTGGGAGGGAGAGGAATTGATATTTAGGGTTTCTAAACCTTCCCCTTCTTCTTCTCCTTCATTTTCCTTTTCCAAAGTAGGTAGGCTAAAGATATCTTCTCCACAAGTTTGTGAATACAAATTTTTATCTGGATGATCCTCATCGCCACCTCCTTGGGATCCAGATGGTAAGGAATGAGAAACATTGCTAGTTGATTGCCCGCTAGTAGAGGCTTGAGAAATGCCTTTAGCGGGTAATGCATAGATTTAGACCTAGTGTGAGGACGGGTCTGCTTAGTTTTCTTCTTAGTTACCCATTCTCGTGTTTTGGTCAAAACATTAGCAGTTTTTGCTTCAATGGTCTCCTTTTCTTTACAGTTCCAATCCATAGAAGGAATAGGCCAGTTCTCTATTAATTTAGTATACACTAGGTCTACCATATCAAACCCATCTTCCACAATGCCCAACAAATCCCACTTCAAATCATAAATGATTATCTGTTCGATTGTTAATCTCATCTAGCTCCTTCTTTTGACATCATATTCATTGAAACAATCATCCCAATAATCTTCAAGGCTTGATTGATGGTAAAAATTAGGGCTCAATTTCAAGTTATTCTTAATATAATACTTTAAATCAAAGTGGACTCGCTCATCATATGAAGGCATTTTGTACCTAGACAGTTCCTTCTCAATATTCAGGGCATATGACATTGATTGACAACTATATGCACCAAAACCAAAAGGGAAACAAACTGCCAATCTTTTCTTGTCTTGGCATAATCTGTTAACATCAACCAATTACCTGCTTACCTCAATAATCATCCACTTGTCTTCAGGATACTTGGGCAATTTTATAGGAAATCCAACATATCCACCAACCCTAATGTATGAGAATCTCTGGAATTGAATAAAATGGCTGCCATAGAAGTCAACAAACTGCATGGCTTCAGGTAATAGCCACATTGTAGGACGTCCCTATATTTATCTAACTATTCTCATGGAGAAAGTGTCAGCCACTCTTATAAAATGCAGAAAGCTCTTTTGGAGCTGAATTTTATCATGATAATCATAAATTGGCACTTTTCCCAAAGGCAAATCACTTGGTCTTAATCCAAGCCAAGGTCTTGTGTTGGCAAGGGAATATATCAAATACGAGGACATATAGAGAAATTTGTTAAGGGTGAAGAACGCCATTAACTCATGCAGACAGTCACTAATAATCTCTGCCCAATCCAAGAATTGTTCTCCACTCAAAATAATCTAGATGAAGAAATACATCCACTCTTCAAATCCATGAACATTTTCATTTCCCCTTACCCTATACAACAACACTACAATGTTGGCCACTTCTTCTACAAAATGATTTTTGTGTAGGTTACGAGGCAATTGGGACTTACCCTTTTTTAGTTTGGCCAACCAATTCTTTGCTATCACATTCCTGTAAACCCCTTTCTTTGTAGTAAATTCAATTTGGGAATTTGTCATGTTCATCGATGAATACTCATCTCTCTCTAGAATCCTTAAGAAAGACACAAAGGTGGACCTCTAAACCTTCAAAATAAGCCTATTATCTTCTGCTCTAACCTCTCGTGTCTGTGAATTATAATGCCTTATGCATTCTTGAATGAATTTAGGTAATTGTAGGGCTATGGAAAACACATCGGCTTCAACTAACCCACTATCTATCACTCGTTCAATGATGGGCGAAGGATTGGGTTTATTGAATTTACTCTACATTTCATCCAAACTAACAAGCCCTAGACAAGTATCACCAATTTTTAGCCCCTCATATGTTAACCCAGATACTTATTCACAACCCACATATTTAACCCTTGCCATGAATAAGAAATAATGGCCTTTGATAATAGATGTTTTCTACAATGCAAGCAGAAATAATCTTGAAAACAGACTGAAACGAGTGAATTATGAAAATACCTTAGTGGCAGACCCTGCAGCTTGAACTTTGCATCTCATCTAGCTCGTCCTCAAAGAATTTCGTTGCAATGAGAATGTTTTTTCAACACTTTAACTTCTTAAAGCTTGATTTCATAGAAAAACATGGAAGTAGATGAACATTTAATGCCTTAACTTGCCTCATAACACATGGTAGTTGTTGCATCACCACTTCCAATATAATTGTCTTTCAAAAATTTAAAACAAAGCGTCTATAAACGTGAAGTGGAAAGTTGATTGAACTTCACAAATATGTACTGAGTTCAAAATCATGAGTGAAGCATACGGACAAACAATCATCACACAAGAAGCAAAAGAAAGTTTGACGAAACACATAAAACACCACCCAACTTAAAATGTGGAAAAGTGATGAAGAATAAGCACAAGTGGAAAAATGAGGGGTTCGATGAACTTTATAAAACACCACCTGGGTTCAAACTATGACCTAAAATGCCACCCAGATAAGACTATGAGTCGTTTATGGATTGGTGAATGACTTAAAGGAAGCATGGAAAAAATATGGTGGTAACAATAGTAATGGCCATGAACATGGGCATGAGCATGAACATGAGCATTATTTTCATGTGGTGAAAAGAAATGCATGCATCTATCATGGAGTAATTTACAATGAGTGTGTCTGCCTCAAGCCCACAAATCATGCTGCACTAATAAAGTCTCAATTGTTATCCACCCAAATAATACTAGCAGAATTGAGTAGACTCAAAATAGACCAACTACCTACTGCAACAAAGGAAATTTACCCTTCCAATAAGGTCCTCAGCCAAAAATGAATTGTTAATGTAGTCAAATTTCAAAATTTTAATTATTGATTTCAACTAGTAAATAATAAATTATTGTTACAGTGGTTTTTAGTACGCACCACTTTTCACTAATAACACTACACTAGATACAGTCCCTATGGAAAATGGTATTGTATTCGGGCGTTTGGATATGGCCCAGATATGGGTTCCTTTGTAAATAACTCCACATATGGCATCTTGTCATATGTAATATAGATATGGGGATAGGAATATCTGGGAGAGAGAAGAGAGATATATGGTAACTTTGTTGGTTGTGTCTCTTAATTCATTTTTTCAATGACAAGCATTGGTTGAAAATGGAGGTTGTTGGTCAGGAATTGAAAATGGTGTAACATTGTCTACATGCTTGGTAATGTTTCTTTTACAACAATCCATATTCTCATTGGTTTTATTTGCTCAGTACCGTGCCTATGCTAAAATCTACACGAATCTCAACTTAGTAGTTATCAATGCCCTACTGGCTTCCGTGGTGATGGGCACAAGTTTGAAATTCATGACAAACTACTAAATTATTTTGTATTTTTGTGGTTGGTATAATATGCAAACATAAATGCTTCCAGATTTTTGTGGTTCTTGACACTTCTTGTTCTAACTCGTTTAGCAAGTATTGTTGTTGTTGGTTATGTATTTTACAAGTATAGACTTTATGTAAGATTTGTAAATTTAAATACTACCATAAAGGCTTTCTCTTGTTTCCTTTGATTTTAGTTAGCGCTACATCTTAATAATGCCCTAGCTTAAAAATGCTACAATGCTGAAATATTTAAATGTTTTGATAATATTAAAATAGAAAAAAATAATTTTAATCATTCAACCCAAAAATAATTATAATAGTTTTCAAAAATGTATTTAACCATCTATTTTGTAATATTTGAACTACTTATTTTATAATTCTTTAAAGAGAAAATGAACCATTACACCAAAAATTGCAAAAACTAGGTCAAAATTTTGCCTAATTGACCTTCCACAAATCTTCGACATACTCATTGCACACCAAGGTGCGATTGCTAGTTTATGTTTGTATTAATTTTATTAATTTTATATATTAAAATATTAAAAATGTTGTTCTCTTGTTTATTAGATATTTATTTTTTCTTTTGTTAATAGATTTATTGAAAAACATTAATTTAAAAAAAATTAATGATAATATAAAAAATATTTTTTTGGATTTATAACATGTATCTTAAAGTTGATCTTTAAAGACATTACTTCTCTAGACAATTCTCTTTACTCTTGATTTTGCATAGAAAATTGAACTTACATTTAAGATTAGAGTTCTGTTGTGCTAGGTGATTATGAGTTAGCCTAGTCTTCATTTCTATAAAGCTTAATTTTAGATAAGATGCACATTTAGTGAAATTTATTAAGGTGATATTGTTTCTCTCTCTGAATTTGCTTTAGATTTTTGTCAAATGGGCTTCCTTTAGCTCATTTTTACGTAATAGATATTAAGTTTTTCATGTAGGAACACTGACTGGTTGAGCAAGATCTTCTAACAGAATGGGTCTATGTTAGAGTTTCTTATATTTTACAATGAGTTATCCTTTCTACCTAGGTTTATTATAATTTATTATAGCTTTACAATAAGATATCTTTACATTTTGATATTTTTTTTTCATGATTTTTACACTAAAATATTATAGTTTCAATTTTTTTTACTATAAAATCCAATATATATTCCCTTTAATATATCTACACCCTTAATACATATTTTCTTATTAGTCCCCATCCATTTCCTATCATTTCCTTTTCTAATTTGTTCTTTTCATTATGGTGGAAGTCTAGAGTTGTGTCACACATTTGACTAGAAAAATAGTTTCAGAAAAAAACTTACATGACATAAATAGTTTTGGATAAAACACTTAATATGATTAAGTCACTATAATCAAACATTAGATTAATTAGAAATTTATAAAATATATTAAAAATATATTTTATTTTTCTTAAATAAATGGGTGTGTTAGAGAAGAGAATCATCTCCAAAAGTGTATAATTTATTTTTTAATAATATCTTTTTTAAGACAAAATTTTGCATCACATCAAAACTGCAAGATCTTTAGTATATTAAACTTTTGAAAATTATTAAAAAATAAATGCTCATAAAAAAGTATTATATTTCTCCATGCACTCAGATATTCAATTTAGCTAAGTAAAAATAAATAATTACTATATCTTTTTTTAAGTCCCACCAACCTCACTTTTAAAAAAATAGAAATTAAAATATTCTCTTAAATTTATAAAAATCTATATCCAACTAATTATTTTAATTAAAAAATTATAAACATATACTATGTTAAGAGTTTCACGCATCATTGAATTAGAATATTTTAAATTTTATAATATATATGTCACTTTTAGGCATTCTAGAATATTATTTTTTGTTTATGGTAGTCATTTTTTATAAAAGTGGGTCATGGTTCTAAACTTTGACTAGCTCCCCATCCCCTCTTGTCTCCCTTTCATTCGTAAATAAACCCTTAGGATTTGTCACAAATTTTCCTTTACATTTCCTTACCCATTTGTCAAAACCCTATCATTCTATTGTTACATTATTCTCCTTACCCATTTCATAGTGGTTTTTTTTAATTTTCCTTTCTCTTCACCTAACTCTTCTCATTTCCTTGTGAGCCATAAGCAATTTCACCTTAATTTTCAAGTTACCATTTCCCTTTGGAATTCCTAACTCATTTGTCAAATCTCTATCATTCCACTATTACATTAGTTTTATGCATTTACAATTTAGATGTGTTATCTTTTTTTTCCATTATATTATCTTTTTCACTCCCATTGTCTATTTGTCTTCTTTAGAAACTTGTAAATAACTATTTTTCCTTTTCCTCCCAATTTCCTTGTAAACCCTTAGTGTTTTCCCTTAAAGTTATGTTTCTCACTCCTTGAATTAGCTCTCTTTAGAGTTCCTTTAACACCCTTATAACCATGTTTCTATTTTGACCTCCCCGTCCTTTTCCCAACCTTGTCCATTCTATCATTTACCCTTTTTCTATAAAATATTGTATTAAAATTTTAAATTACTATGGTGTTTGATTATAATAATTATATTGATAATTTTATTAGTGTTTCATGCCATATCGATTTTTCCTCAGTTCCTACAAAAACTTGAGTAAGGAATACTTTCTTTAACCCTTCTATTTCATAAGGTTTCCTTCAAAAATTTATAATTTACAAGTAAAATATAGGAACACATAAATTTTAATTTAGAGTTCCAAGAGGTAAGACTACTAGAAATGTTGAATAGAAGCTTTTTATTTATTTGAATTCTTTTAGATAACATGGACCAATCCATATAGTTGGCCACTTGAGAAGACTTCATTGATCACCAAACCATTACTCAATGGATTTCTCTATGGATCATTTTTTAATAAATTATACTTTGTAGATATTTGATAGTCTATAATTTTAGTGTCTAGTGTGCACTTCTTTATGTATTAAGTATATAAATCTCTATCTTTCATCCCATTTGTAATATATTTTGGCTTGTTTTCCATCTATTTTTCTATTTTACTCCACTTTTTAGTCTTATTCTTGATAGGTTTCCCTAGAAAAAATTGTCTTAGGAAAATATTTCCCAACATCCTTAAATTCTATGAAGTTTTATAAGTTATAGGACAAGGTTATTAGCTTGGCTACAACTCTTACACAAAAGGTATTGAACTCAAAATTTGATAAAATTTGGTTTCATTTATCTCTTAGATATGTTGATTTTAAATCTAATGATAAAACATAATTGTGAGTGCACATGTTGTAATTCATTTTTTATTTCTCTTTCCTAGTCTAGTTTGTGAGATTACATTTCCAATTAGTCACATTTTTTTACATTTTTATTATATTATTGATTGTAGTTTAGGTGATCATCAATTAATATTACATTAGTTGGAGATAGTCTTAGGTAACATTAATTTATATATTTTATGCACATAAGAACATTTAACATAAATAGAACATATCTTTAGTAATCACATTTTAAAAAGGTTCACCTTTTCTTTAACATCATGATGATGTGTAATATTGCTTGAGGTTACATGGTTAGCCTATATAAAATTTCTGAATTTGGAATCTTTACTCTAGAGAAGTGAAGATTTTTTTCTCTAAAAAATTATCACTTTTACATTTTATTTTTAAGAATTTATTAAGTATGATCATTTAATATACAAGAAAATCTTAGTGGATTAGCATATTTAAACTTTACATTAAATAATTTTAAAAAGGTGTTTATATTTGAAGTTCATTTGATCTTATTGTTCCATGTTATATAGTCAAGAGAAAAATAATTGGAAATTTTAAATAGAACTTAGAGGAATAGCATTGAAAAACTTAGTAAGAAATTAATATAAGATTCTATCCAAAAAAAATTCTTAATATTGTAAGAAAAAAATAGACCTGTATATTGATTCAATGTGAAATAAGAGTTGTCTATAAAGACCTTGGAAATAATTTTACGAAGATTTATATGGGATGGATCTCTTTTCAAGGGATGAAGAGTATTTATAGAAATTTCATTGCTCCTAAGTTGATTGTGTCATTTTGACAATCAATGTGAAATATATGCATCCTAATTAAATAACTTATATTATAGATTTATTTTGGATCTAATTTTATTTTTTATTTTAGTATTAGATTTGGTGGCTTAACCATTTATAAAGTGTACATTTATTTTTGTATTATTTAGAGCTCATTAGAAGTGGAATAAGCATCCTTTCCTAACTTATTGTTCTATAATTTATCTTTATCCCTGGATATTTGTGGGCATGAATAATAGTTTCAATTTTAATTTAAATAAATTGATTAATTAATTTTAATATTTTAAAAAATATTTTTGATTAGTGAAAAATAGGTTTTGGGGGACCAGAAACCCCTTACAAATAGGTTTTGAGGGGACCTAAAACCCCATACAAACAAAGAAAGTTGCATTAAGATGGGAACATAGATAATCAATAGCCCAACATCGGCAGTCTACCAAAAGATATACAAGACAAACCAAACTGCAAGAACTCATCTTTGAAGGGACTAAAAACCCTTTACAACCAGGAGCATAGGGGCCTTAAACCCAAAACATCATTAAGGGGACTATCACCAGGTTTTGGCCAAGACCTTAAACCCAAAGTTCACATGAACACAACTTTATTCCACCCGACAAGAAGTAGAGTAGAACCACCAGGTTTTAATGGGGACCTTAAACCCATAGAAAAAATGAACACCTTCAAGAATCACTAGCCAGGTGGCCAACTAGACAATCCAATGGCTATAACTTCTCTTGCAACACCCCCATAAATGAAGAGAAAAAACATACCCCACCTCAATAGGAGTCAGCTCCCCTCTATAGGAGCAGAAGTCAAGCCAACCCAAACCATCAATGCAATCAATCTATAACAAGAAATAACTCCACCTCCATAGGAGTGCACACCATCTCAACAGGTACTGTAATAGAGTAGACCAGCAGCAAGGAAAGCCTCTCCAAAGAACCAAAATCCCCAACTCTACCTCAAGAAGAGCAGGATCCACCTCAATAGGATAAATCTTCACCTCCATAGAAGATTCATACTAGAGAATAGAGAAGATAACTAACCAACTAGTAGAAG
>VDFB02358208.1:14227-76141 GCA_007258455.2 Sequoia sempervirens
TTGATAGCTTGGTTTTATATGCATATTAGAAATATGATATGATTGTCATTGATGAAAGACATAGTTGTCATTATTTTGTTCAAATGACCATATTCATGTTGTAAGGAATATGAAAGAGAAATAATATCAATGCACATAGAAATACATAGAATAAAGTGTCAAAAAATCATTTATATTATATTTGTAATGCCACTTCAAGAGATCAATTCCCAATATAAAATGCACTATAATTACAAATATTTAAGATACCTTTCACTTAAGAATTATTGCAATATAAAAATTATTGTTTAAGATGACTACTACTATCTCATAGATATGAGATAAATATTTTAATTATAATTTACCATATGGATGAATTACAAAATACATGCACCTAAGATAATACTAACTAATAATTAATATCTATAATAAAATGAGATTTCATAACATTATCTTGTCAAAGCTTAAAATATTATGAAACTTGAAGAGAATCACATTTAGCATTTTCAAGGTATAGACCATTTTATTGGACTAAAAATAAATCAATAAAATAATTTAAAAACTATTTGGTTCATATATCCAACATAGGATTTGGTTAAACTAAGAGGATGCCTCGGTATACATCTAATGTAGGTAGTGTATTGTGTTATGTAAACAATCACTTTAAGATATCTACACTCCTTTGAGAAATCTATCATTTTATAGATCAATTCCTTTAGTTCTATTTAAATAATCTAATTATATGATCCTTAAATTATCTTTTATATTCTAGAGAGTTCCCTTCTTCAAGTCCTAGATAATCTTAGTGATTTACATGACTTAAAGTTTGAGTTATGGGTGGCATGGTATTAGTGAATTATTTTTGTCTTTTAGTTCCTAAGTGTCATGATTAATTCCCTATTGCTTATTTTAGCCAAGTTAATAATAAACTCTAATAGTAAGCTCATAAAGTTATTTGAATCTAGAAGATTTCATGTTGTACAAGCCTCTTCATTACATGGGTTACACCTCTCTCTTCAATTTCATGGTTTGATTTTTTTATATTGTCTCACCCTTTAGTTCTTTATCTATTTCCAAAGGTTTTTCTTATCCTTCGCTATGCTGGCAACTTTCCTATTACACAAGCCATCAATCTCAAGTAAAACCTATAATATAAAATATTTTAGGATTAATTGTGCTATTGACCTTGCAAATATTGAGGGTCTAATGTATTTAATTATTCATGTAGATGGATAAATAACCTATGACTGATAAATATCATGGAGTGGAAAAGTTGAACACCCATGTGAAAGTGGGGACATAATTTATTATTTATTCTCCTATGAAATTGAAATGTTATTGCAAGTAGGAATTGAATAGGGACTTGCACTAGAATGGTCAAACTTGATAGATAGTGGAGTATCTTTGTCATTTAGTGAGTGAGATATAATTAGTTCTGCATGTGGGAGTGGTTGAGAGTTACAAGTGTCCATTATGGTCATAGTGGCCAAAGATTCTTGTGTGTGGAGTTAATTTCTATTTTAGAGGTTACTTTCATGTTGTGGGTCATGGTCAGTTTTACTATGGTGATTTAGAACCATTTTTTATGCCTATGCTATTACTTTTGTGGTGGTTTTCTTGACCTCCTTAAGTTTATTTATTGAGCATTTGTTATGGAGGTTACATAATGCATGTTAGAAGTAATGTTACTATATTATAATGTTGTTACATTGAAAGGAAAAGCTGATGTAATCATAATTTTGAAATTAATACAAGCTTTTGTTGTCATCATTGGTGGGATTTTCTACTCAAAAGGATTTTCCCATCTATATTGGTGTTGTTGTAGTTTGCATACTCTTATTATTTCTATTTCATGATTTATCACTATATGTTGATAGGATTTGATTACTAAATGCTAATTTTTTCATCTTGATTGTCATTCATGTAACTAATCATGCATTGAAGATGGTAAAGACATATTTCTTAGTAGAACTCTAGATATCAATATCTTGTGTTTGATTGGAGTCCACGGATCCTTGTATATCCATTTTCCTACTCAATTTTAGTCCTCCATGATAGCAAATCAAATATTTGTAATATCCTAAAGATATCTAAAGACCCTTTACACTATATTGAAATGTTCCTTACTTAGATTAGATAGATACAAAAAAATCATTTTACCAATGTTCTAATTTGTAGCTGAAAACAGCACATCTACATTGGAAATAGATCACACATCTAGACCATCTACATGTTAGAAAATTTTGTATTTGAATATTTTTCCAAGATGAAAACACTAGTTTATCAAGAAGATTGTATGAAAAATCTTGACCTTCAAATCTAACAACTTCCCTTAGAATAATTTGAATTAACAATTATAATTATGCATACTTAAATAATGAATACTATCGCACCACTACAAAAGCCTACTAACAAATCTACACTTTAGAGGACCAAAAGCTTCTCAAGGATTAATTTTACTAATACTCATAAGTTCATCTTAATTTCAAAATGTCAAACACATCAAGAATACCATTTTAAAATATTAAAAAATAAGATTTAAATAATATCAACTACTTATTAATACATAAAAAGACGTGCAAGCAGTCAAATCCATTGGGTTTCTATCCTCGCTATCGACTTAAATCTGTAAATATAGTGGAAAAGTTATGCTTACATCTTTACTTCTAGTTGGAGTTCGTCAGGCAAGGAAAATGCTATTATCGATTATTATTGAATATCTATAATTTTTTAAATTGCAGATATATGATTTCTATTATTGTGCATAGTAATATTATTATTGATTATTATATTTTAATTGTATAATTTTTTTTTGCTATGATCTATCATAGAAAGAGAAGAACAATGAACAACAATTAAAAACTGTAAAATTAGAGGCCGTGGCTTCCCAATCCATACTTCTATCACTGGTTATATGCCCAAACTTACATTAAAAACACCCTGTAGATAAATGCGGCAATCCTTGTGGATATATGATTTTCACAGTTTATAAATGTAGTTATTATTGATTATTGCATATCTTCATGTTTTATTAAACTCAGTAAACTTTTTCCAAATTGCAGGCGCAGCTTCCCAATCCATACTGCCAAACTTACATAAAAACAGCCTGTAGATAAATATTACAATGTCCACAAATTTAGAAAGAAAAAAAGGGCAAAGAAAAAACACAAAAACCCCTAATTACAAGTGAATCACGAACTGAGTGCGCGAATCATAGTTTTGCAGGGGGGAGAGAATTTTGATAAGACATTTAGCGCGTTTTCTGGTTCTTGGGTCGCAATCCATGTGAAGCAACGCCACCAACTTCTGCAGCACGCCCGTCTTTACAACATCTCTGACCACGTCTTCTTTATCGCAGTTCTTACAGACGTTCAACAAAATCCCAATACCATGAGCGGTAGCGACACGGGACACAGTGAGCAGATATGTAACGATTGTAGGCACTGCCAGTGCATGCGCCATTATAGCGCATCGCCCTTGGGCAACAGTTGAAAGCGCCTCCAAAATGGCCATCGATGTGTTGATCACTGCTCTGTCTGAAGCGCTAAGCAATCGGGTCAGAAGAGGAATGACACCAACTCTCTCCGCCAAATTGACCCGATATGCAACCACGCGACACAGAGGAACCAAAGCCGTCAGACCACTATGACGCGTGTTATTCTTTTCAACCAACGCTAAAAGCCCATCTGTGATTCCGTCTATCAAGCCGATTTCCGTAGCGGCCGTCTCGTCCGCTTTGGCTAGGTTTTCCACAAGGGTTGCCGCATTTATCCTGGAGTGCAGATCGCCCTTTGCCAACACCCATTCCACTGTTCGAATCGCTGGACCACTGAACAGATCTCTTGAACAAATCTCATCGTCCACAGAAAACAAAACGATTGCTGCGATGGCTTCTTGCACAGCTTCCGCTTCCTCTTCAATCGGATGCACCGGGTCAAAGTTTCGTAGCGATGTAATCAGAGCGGGTAAAAGGCCCTCTGATTGCAGGCGCTGTCTGTTGTTTCCGTCCCTTGCTAGATTCTTCAAGTTTCGCAATGCCAGGACTTTAGACGCGCTGCCCTCATCGAGTGGGTCTGATGGATTTTTGAGGCGCCATTTGTTTATAACACCAGCAAGGGTGTGATTAGGGACAAGCTCGCGCGAGTGGAGCGTCTGACCTGTCGCTGGACATGTATTATTTCCTGCACGGAACCATTTCATAATGGGAGCTCGATCATAAGTGATTCCGGTGCACAGAGTGACGGGGTCACTCATTACTTCTAAGGAAATGGGACATTGGAACAAGGGCGGAATACACTCAGATTTTTGCTGCTCCTCTTCTAATGACATTTTAACATAAAAAATTTCTTGCAGATTGAACAGGGGTGAGCATTGAGAATATTGTGATTTTATTAGCATCTACTTTGGTGAGTCCATAATATGCACGCAACAATCGGCATTCCTGTTTAGGAAGGACAACGATTCTCTGCCTGGGAAATAATAGGTGAAATTTCATTCTATTTTTCAAGATTTTCTTCATAACGACTGAAGGACATCAATTCTCTGCCTAGTAGGTGAAATTTTATTCTATTTTTCAAGATTTTCTTCATAACGACTGAATCAAAAAAGGATAATAAAATATTCTGGTCCCGGATCACTGAGATGATGGCTTACGTCAAGGTTATTCGCGTTATGCAATTGTGTCGTTTACGAAGCCTCACGTGTAACCGTATATTACTGGTTCGGTACTCAATTTTTTCGGGCGGTTCATCTTGACTATTGACCCTACGTTCTCGATTTTCTCAACATTTAGTAAACTAGCAATCGGACGCAATGGGTACGCCGAATAGGTAGCGAATAGGGAGGGAAGGTCAATGAGGGAAATTTTTGGTCTATTTTTGTTACATTTTTCTTTTTTTTACATTCATTTTTTAAGTACATGAAGTCAATTGGAAGGTCATTTATCAAATGACATTGTTTGTGCAACAACTTTCTTAATGGAGAAATGACAACTTCAAGTCAACTATGCATCTACTTATAGAGATCCAAAAATGACCAAAATAAAAACTCTCAATCAAGAAAATAATAGGGTCCATTGCTAATAGGCTCATGTTATGTTTGCAAAAGAGAGTGGGAGAGGAGGAAGAGTGAGTGAGTGAATGAGAGAGACATGAAGATATAGAGATGGAGATGGAGAGATAAAAATAGGGACAAATAGAGATAAATATATAGAGAGGAAGAGAAAAGGAGAGAGAAAGATAAAGATAGAGATGAAAGTTATATATAGAGAGAGGTAGAGAGAAATGGAAGAGATAAATATATAGAGAGGAAGAGAGAGGGAGAGATAGAAAGATAAAGATAGAGATATGGATGTATAAAACAAGGAAGACATGTTTAAAAATTTGGAGGAGAGAGGAAAATAGAGGTAGAGATGAAGATTGAATGAGAGAGGAAGAGGGAGATATATAGATAAAGAGATAAAGGTAGAGGGAGAGACAAAGACAAAGAGAGAGATAGGGAGTTAAAGATAGCGGTAGAGATAGAGAGGAATATAAATAATGAATATTTGTCCATCTCTTTTTATCTATTCCTTTTTTCCAATCTTTGTATCCATCTATATCTCACTTTATATATAAATCTCTATCCCTCTTTATCTATCTACCTCTATATTTGTTTGTCTCTATCTCTGTATTTCTCTCTATCTCTTTTTATCTCTTTCCACCTCTCTCTCTCTCTGATTCTCTATCTTTTGAGTTTATCTCTTGATATATATATAATTGTCTTCCCCTTTAGCTCTCTTTGAAGATCAATTAAACTATCTCATGATCAATTTTTTTGGATGGAAAAATAGAGAGAGGTGAAAGAAGTAAAGAGATATAGAATGAGGGAGTGATAGG
The DNA here is from genome assembly GCA_007258455.2 of Sequoia sempervirens. Lineage (NCBI taxonomy): Eukaryota > Viridiplantae > Streptophyta > Pinopsida > Cupressales > Cupressaceae > Sequoia > Sequoia sempervirens. Next base: position 20,083 of record VDFB02358208.1, read on the forward strand.
GCGAGAGAGAGAGAGAGGAATAGATAAAAGGGGATAAAAAGAGGGAGAGGGAGAAATAGAGATTGAAAGAGGCAATGAATATATGTGTATGTATGTGTGTGTATCCATTACATATTGATATAGCATATTAATATGTCTCTATATACTATAATATACAATTGCTTCTTAAAATATTAGTATAAATTATGTGGCAAATTTTTCATATTAATATTCAAGATTATATTTAAATTTGAATAATCTATTGTATGATTGCAAGTCACAAGTGTCTAATATATTATAATCATAGATCATGAACTAATGTATTATAAATATTAAGCATATGCCACACAATTTATATTAAAATTTGTATATTCATAAATAATAATATTTTAAATCATTTAAAAAATTGATTTAAAACATTTTTTTCATAAAAATAATTGCCTACCACATAACTTTTATTAGTGAAATATAAGGAAACTACCAAACTACCTACTGCATAACACATAAGATTTATTATTAAAGAAATCACAATCAAGAATATATTATAATTAAAGAACTTTTCTCCATTAATTTAATCTAATTATGAATATCTATGATAAATTGAACCTTTTTTCCCTCACCAAAAAACTTCAGTGTGCAACCTGTTAGATTGGGAATCAATTTGAATCTAGAAATTACTATTAATATATTGAAATTTAAACCATACACCTATTTTGAGGTTTCTAGTGAATTTATAATGTAGCTATGTTGAAAGGAAGCCTTATACTAGTATGTACAACAAACATTCATTCTCTTGCCCTAGTAGAATGTTTAGAGGAATGTAAAGATGATGGCAATACAAATAAGAAGCCCTGGAAGCATGTATGTTATCTGCAACTCCACAAAACAAGCAAAGTGCTACAACCTTCTCATCTCTGCCCATTGATGATGATTTGTTTAGTCTTGACTGGTTTAGACACACACAACTTTGATAGGGAAAAGATTTTTTATTAAGACCAAGTCCCATGCAAAGGACAACAAATTACACAAAGAAAAATCTATTCGCTAAATTGAAAAGTTTGAGGCATTGATAGTAGGAAGAATTGAACCTCTACAAGATTTTTGTCCATGGAATTTGAGTTCTACAACAATTCTCCAACTTTGGAAGGATACCATTTAACGCACCCACCAGTCCACTACGATCCTCCACCATTTTATCAGATTTTTCCAAGATTATCAAAGTTGTCATGCCTTTCTTGTGGTATTGGTCAAATAGAGAGAAATATCAAATCACCGAATTCAGAGAAACATGTGAAATTCTTAGGTTCAAGTCGTTGTCAAGCATTCAAAGCCTAAATAAAATGTTGAGATCGATAATGAGAAGACAAAAATTTATTGTAGGAATGAACGATGAGAAATTGCCAGGAATGAAGGATTCTTTCCTCCGTCATCTTCATGCCTGGATTGGTACCCACTTGCAAGTATTATTAAAGGCGTGCCAAAAAGTAGAGTTAAATTTGCAACATCACCATACAATTTTGTCTGCAATAACCGTTTCGTAATGAACATGAACTTGCAGTAGTCAGCGTAAAATGCAACTTGCAGAGCCACGTAAAAATGCAACTTGCAGTTTGGTAGTCGTAAATAAAAGACCAACGGGAAATTAAAGGGTAGGATGACTTTTATAGTTTTCCAAGGTTTATTGATAACAATGAATCATCGATTAAGCAAATGAGGTTGATCAGTTTCATATTAGCTACGCCTTTGGTGTAAAATATTTTTTTAGATCATTTATGGGAATAGCTTAGTGTTTGAGGTGACGTCTACCCAGCTAGTAGAATGCACATCTGTATTTACTATTTAATTAAAAATAAAAAATGTATTCTATTATATTTTTCAATTAATTAATAAATATGGTCAAATGTATAACCTGAACGGGTAGTAGAGTTGACTTGGGCGGTGGGTTTGCTCCGCATTGGTCTCGGGTTCGACTCCGCTCTTGGGTTTAAGAGGTGGACTTCTTGAGGGTGGGAAATCTCACTCGCAGGGGACTTGTCTCGCCCTAACTCACCTCAAGTACCCAAGGTAAGGGCTACTAGGCCACTAGGTTGGGTCGCAGGGATACCCGTGTAGTATATAAAAGAAAAGGTCAAATGTACATTCTAATGACTATATAAACAATACGTAGTGTTTGAGGGATAGCCTCAAAGAAAAAACTAGATAGAATGTGTAAATTTGTATCCAAGGTATATGTTGAGCCAATAATAATGGATACTTTAGGTGTTTTGTCTTTCTATATATGGTAGACTAGCATATATATATTATTTATTAATAATATATATAAAAACATCGAGAGATATCCTTCTTGAGGTGTCTATTGCACTTTTATGTGATTAATTCATTATAAAGTAGATGACTCGAGAAGGATATATCTCGACGTTTATATATATATGCTAGTAGCATTCGGAGCAGAACATGGAAGACAAAATTATTATTGTTAGGGCTAGGTTTAGGGTTAGGGTTAGTGTTAGGGTTAGGAGAGGGTTAGGATTGGGGTCAATATTATGAATATGGTTAGGGTTAGGGTTAGGAATATAAGGCTAGGGTTGGAGATTGTGTTTGGGATTAACCTTTGGGATAGGGTTTGGGTTTGAGATAAATTTGGGATTAGGGTTGGATTAACATTGGTAGTAAGATTACAGTTAGGGTCTAGGGTTAGGGTTATGATTACAATTAGAGGTAGAATTATAATTTGAGTTAGGATTATCATCAAAATTAGGGTTAGGTTGAAGAGTGGACATAGAATTAGGATGAAGGGTATGGTTAGGGTTAGGGTTAGGGTTAAGGTTAAGGGTAGGGATAGGATATGGGTGAGGATTATTATTAGAGATAAAACTAGGGTTACTATTAGTATTATCTTTAGAATTAGAGTTGAGGTTAATGTTAGGGTTAGGTTTAAGATTAGGATTAGTGTTAGAGATAGAATTAGGGTTAGGGTTAGGACTAGATTCAAAGTTAGAGTTGGGGTTAGGGTTAGGGTTAAGATTAGGGTTTGAATTAGGGTTAAAGATATAATTAGGGTTAGGGTGGAGGTTACATACAAAGAATTAGGAATAAGGTGAAGATTAGCATTAGGGTTACTGGTAGATTTAGAGTTAGGGTTGGGGTTAGAAATATTGATAGTGTTAGTGTTAGTGTTAGAATTAAGGTTAGGGTTATTTAGAGTTAGAATTAGTGTTATTTTTAGGGGTGGGGTTAGGGTCAATTTACAGTTTGAGTTACACTTAGATTAGTGTTAGTTTAAGAATTAGGGCTAGGGTTAGGGTTGCAATTATAATTAGTTTTAGTTTTAGCATTAGGGTTAGGCTTAGGGTTTAATTTGAACCAAAATCCTAACAATAATCCTAAACCTTATCCTACTTCTAATGCTAACCCTAACTATAACCCTTATTATAATTCTAACCCTAACCATAATTTTAACCTTATTCATAATCCTAACTATAACACTAACCCTAATTTTAATGAAAACCTTAATTCTAACTGTAACCCTAATTAAACCCTAAGCATAACCTATTAAGATTAGGGTTAGGGTCAAAATTAAAGCTAGAGTTGGGGATAGGGTTAGGGTTAAGGTTAGGGATAGGGATATAAATAGGGTTAGGGTTTGGGTTAGAATTAGGGTTAGAGTTATGTTTAAAGAGATAAGTTTAGGGGTAGGGTTACAATCAGGGATAGACTTAAGATTAGGGTTAGGGTAAGGGTTAGAGTTAAATTTAAGCTTAATTTTAAGCTTTCAATTAGGAAATTATATAGTTAGGTTTAAGGTTATAATTATAGTTAGAGATAGAGTAGGGGTTAGGATTAAGGTTAGAACTAGTGTATAAGGTTATAATTAGGGTTAGGGTTAAGGCTAGAATTAGAGTTAGAATTGGGGTTAGGGTTAGGGTAAGGTTAGGGTTAAGGTTAAGATTAGGGTTTGAGTTAGGGTTAGAGATATAATTAGGGTTGGGGTGAAGGTTACATCTAGAGATAAAATTAGGATTAAGGTTAGGAGTAGGGTTAGAGTTATAGGTAGATTTAGAGTTGGGGTTTGGGTTATAAATAATGTTAGTGTTAGGGATAGGGTAATAATTAGGGTTATAGTTTAAGTTTAATCCAAAATCTAACTATAATCCTAAACCTTATCCCACTTCTAACTCTAACCCTAAGTTAACCCTTATTATAATTCTAACCCTAACCATAATTCTAACCTTATTCATAATCCTAATTCTAATACTAACCATAATTTAATGAAAAACTTGATTATAATTATAACCCTAATTAAACCCTAACCCTAACCCTAATTGACCCTCAACATAACATAAATTTAACCCTAACTATAATTGAAATATGATCCTAACCATAGTTGAACCCTATGTATGATTAAATATAAACCATAACTGTAATCCTAATTAAATCCTCACCCTAACCCTAACCATAATTGTAACCCTTTTAAAGTAATCCTAATTCAATTCTAACCCCAATTTTAACCCTAACCCCAAACTTTGTCCTTGAAACCTAACCCTAAGTAAACACCAATTGAACCATTACACTAACCCAAATTGAATCCTAACAATAATCCTAAACCTTATTCTACTTCTAATGCTAACCCTAATTATAACCCTTATTATAATTCTAACCCTAACCATAATTTTAACCTTATTCATAATCCTAACTATAACACTATCCCTAATTTTAATGAAAATCTTAATTCTAACTATAACCCTAATTAAACCATATCCCTAAACCTAATTGAACCCTAAGCATAACCTATTAGGGTTAGGGTTAGGGTTAGGGTAAAAATTAAAGTTAGATTTGGGGATATGGTTGGAGTTAAGGTTAAGGTTAGAGATATAAATAGGGTTTGGGTTAAAATTAGGGTTAGAGTTATGACTAGAGATAAGATTATGGGTAGGGTTACAATTAGGGATAGACTTAAGATTAGGGTTAGGGTAAGGATTAGAGTTAAATTTAAGCTTAATTTTAAGTTTTTGGTTAGGATTACAATTATTTTTAAGGTTAGGATTAGGGTTATAATTATAGTTAGAGACAAAGTTAGGGTTAGGGTTAAGATTGGAGTTAGTGTTATGGTTATAATTAGGGTCAAGGTTAGGGCTAGAATTAGAGTTAGAATTGGTGTTAGAGTTAGGGTAAGCTTAGGGTTAGGATTAAGATTAGGGTTTGAGTTAGGGTTAGAGATATAATTAGGGTTAGAGTGAAGGTTGCATCTAGAGATAGAATTAGGATTAAGGTTAGGATTAGGGTTAGAGTTATAGGTAGATTTAGAGTTGGGGTTAGAAATAATGTTAGTGTTAGGGTTAAGGTTATGGTAATAATTAGGGTTATAGTTTAATTTTAATCCAAAATCTAACTATAATCCTAAACCTTATCCTACTTATAATTGTAACCCTAAGTATAAACCTTATTATAATTCTAACCCTAACCATAATTCTAACCTTATTCATAATCCTAATTCTAATACTAACCATAATTTAAATGAAAACCTTAATTCTAATTATAACCCTAATTAATCCTTAATCCTAACCCTAACTAAACCTCAACATAACATAAATTTAACCCTAACTATAATCACGAATTCTAATCCTAACCATAGTTGAACCCTAAGTCTAATTAAATATAAACCATAACTATAACCCTAATTAAATTCTTACCCTAACCCTAACCATAATTGTAACCCTTAATGTAATCCTAATTCTAACCCTAACCCAAAAATTTATCTTGAACTCTAACCCTAAGTAAACACCAATTGAACCATAACGCTAATCCTAATTGAATCTTAACCCTAATAAGACCCTAATCATAACACTAATTAATTCACAACCCTAACCCTAACTCTATCCCCAACCCTAATCTTAACATGTAACTCCTCATCTTAATGTTAAACCTAACCTTAATTGAAATCCTTGACCCTAACTTTAACCCTAATTGAATGCAAACCCTAACCCCAAGATTTATCTTAGATTTCTAACCCTAAACTTAACCCTATTGAAATTCAACCCTAATTGAACCCTAACCATAATTGAATTCTAATCCCAACCTTAAACCTATTTGATCCCTAAACATAACCCTAATTGAATTCTAATCCTCGCCTTAATCTTAATTGATCACTGACCCTAACCCTAGATGTAATTGAACCATAACCCTAGATGTAACCTTGATCTAACCAAAATCATCCTAACCCTAGAGTTCCAATCTTTATTTTTTAGCAATAATTTTTTTAGTAAAGCCTTAAATTTATAACTTTTTTACACATATACTAATTTTCAATAAAATAGAATATGAATGGTTTTTCTTTTTTGAAATATTTTCAATTTTTTTTTAAATATTGAATATTTTTTATGTTTAAAATATATTAATTTAGAAACATATTTTTATGTGTAATAGTAAATTTAAAGGATTTTTTTTGGAATTTGTAAGTTGCTTATTTGTAGCTTATATGTAGGCTTTCTCATCATACTTTTGAGCCTATGTCATGCTTGTTCACTCAAAAAAAAAATGCAATTTGTGAATCCAAACATGTAATTTATTGTTGCAAAAGTAAGGTTTATTGTTATCTAAGCTTCTCAAATATCCTCCCTTATTTCAAGTAACATTTATTACTAATCAAATCACTCTAGTAGAAAAACAAAGATGTAAACGTTATAATAAAAAAATGTCTTGTACATTATTGATTTAAAATTATCCTCTAGTATTGTTCTGTATAAATCTTTCCCTTAAATGGAGTTTTTTTTTTGCCAGTGATAATATTAAAGTTAGTGAACAAATCGATTTCAATTTAGTCTCTAAAATGTCTCACAAGATGGGTCAAATGCAAATCTAATATTGATTATATAGCTCTATTTTTCTTGCATTTTTTGAAATTGTTGATCAGATTCCCTCGCTCAATGATTAGAGAGACACTTTGTTCTTAAATAGTGAAAAAATCAACTTTTAGAAGTTAAAAGAGTAGGCTGCAATGAAATTGTTGATTTGCAAATTCCTTAAATAAAGTGGGAATCAATTGTGACTTGGGAAAAAAACAACTGTTATCATTTTACATTGATTATTTTAAGATGAATTCTAAAGTGGGAAAAAATTTAACTTCAATATTTTACAGGTCATATTTTCTTTATATATATAAAAATGTGACTTCTGTGCCAAAATGTGATCTTAAGCCAGATAATGTATTTGCTATTCCCCATGCCCTGAAAGTTCAAAAGTGAGTTTTAAAACCTTATTTTATGGAAAAAAAATCATCATATTCAAATCTTAAACAAAGACAACAAATGTAATGCAATGCATGTACCAGAAGCAAGTCATAATATCCAATAGCAAGAACATGCTTTAATGGTAGATTGCTTTTCGATGCATTTTATGCTAATAGTGTTCTAACATGAGGGTGATCAAATGACTAGTCCAACCAGTCATGGTCTAGTGCAACAAAAGAGAAACTATTATAATTTCAAACCCTAACAATTATCCTACCCATATTGGAGAACCATGTCTGGATGATGATTGGCCCACAAACCTGATATATTTGGTAGAATAAAAATCTCTAGAATATGAATACTAAATTATAGATTTTAATTAATGAACTAAGTATTTGAATTAATTAATGGAACTTTTGATTTTTTTTAATTAACTTAAACATTAATCAATTATTAAGGAAATACTTGACCTTTCTCTCTTAACAATATAATTAACTTTAACAATGATCAAATATTAAGAAAATACAAACTCTCTCCTGAAATTATGATTAACTTTAACATTAATCTAATCTTAGGAAAATACAAACTTTCTCCCTCAATAATATAATTAACTTTAACATCAATCCAATATTAAGGAAACAAAAAATTTAACCCTAACCCTAACTCACACCCTAACTCTAATTATATCCTTAACTCTGACTGTAACCCTAACTCTTGCCCTAACAATAAATTCTAAACCATTATCCTAATCCTAGGCCTATCTCTAACCCTAACTACATGGTCGTAAAACTATCCATAATTATAAACCCTATTTTAATCATGAACTTTTAAATAAATAATATATTTAATAAATGTTATATTACTAATTATTATATATTAAATAAATTTTATAAATAAAATAAATATAATATATATTAAAAATAATTAAAAGTTAGATATTACATGTTGGCAATGTTTCTTCTCTTATTATTATTATTAATAATATAAAATTGTTATATATTAAAATGATTATTTATTACAAGTTCTTCATTTTTAATTATATATATTAAAAAATAAAATATATTATATTAAATTATTAGGTTTGATTCGTAGTAGACACGAGTGCAACTAAATATCTTCATTCAAATTAATAATGGTTAAATATTAATGAACCAATGATTATTTAGTAAAAAATTGATTCGTAAATGATCATGCTTTCTAGCAAGTTCAAACTTGTCAAAATTCTAGGGAAACCTATACCATATCAGCTTGTTAGATTTAAAAAACCAACTGATTAAAAGTTGATTCTATACTGCTCCAAAAATTTCATGCTTTCAAGCATTTCCTACATATGAGCCTTCCACCCTTTCCCCTTTGTGCTTGCTCTGATATGTCGGTGGAGTTGAATGAGAATTTGTTGTGATGTTCATATCAGACACTTGTGGAATTGGCCTGACCAGATGTGCATTCATATTTCTTTGTTTAGCTTGAGACTCTACATATTCCACCACCTCTTTTTGTTTTGCCACTTGTTTGTTGGAGCTATCTTCATGATGACAATGATGTGTTAGTAGAAATGACAATGCATGATATTTTTCTTTGAAGATCCTCACCATATCATCCCCTACTTCAAAATGATGGCAAGCTAATGCTTTGTATAGATAACTTGATGAATTATTTTCCAATGATATTTTCATTGAAATGTATATATTTCGATAACAAACCTTGTGCTGCAAGTAGTGCCTGGGAAATATTTCACCCACATATGCTTCCCCTTTCCATAAATTATACTTTTGTATGCTCTTAAGAAAAGCATTATCCTGCAAGAACACTTCCTTGATGACTGTATTTGCAAGTTTAACCATATCCTGATAGTTTGGATTTAGGTCCAACATATTTGAAACAAAGATTGACACCAATTCTAAAGGTAATATTAATCTTTGAGCTGAAGGAAGCAAGATGTCATCTCCTATCAAAGTTTTCAAACACTTATACACAGGTAAACAATCAATCTTGAAAATATGTGAAAGACAATCTCTTTCCAATGCTTTGGAGAATGGCACCTCCCACTCTTGTATGGGAAAAGGAGCTATGGTATTTTGTGGCATAAACTCCATGGTGCAATATGTAGATAGAAATGAGGCTGAAGGTGAGTGAGTGCAACAGAAGTTTGAGAAAAGCACAATGGCCCCTACACAATACGCTACCCAAAAAACTGAATGGGATAACAATATTATTCGAAGAATTCCCTTAAAAAAAAATCTTTAGGTAGCAAGAAAATCAACTGAAATTTTACTCAATAATGCCTTAACAAAATGTGGAAGTATTACACACTGAATCACTTCATGTTCTAATAACTAGTATTTTCTCAAAGTGCATTACTAGAAACAAACAGAATGAACGACACATTGTGAAAAACAAACATCTAGACAGTGAAAAAAGAAAAAAATTATCCTTTTCTTTCTAGCATAAAGCATACTTGACAAAGAAGCCACCAAGATGCAAACCCAATGCTTTGTTCCAGTTGACCTTGACCACCCGCTAACAAAATCCAACCATTACACCTTTCTGAGCATGATACTAAATTATTCTAAGTGTGTCATTTTACTTCTGCCTTTGCATAATGCAGAATTTCTACACAACCATGCACTTTAATAGAAGTGGACCTTAAAGTTTTTCCAAAAAAATAGAAGCAAATTAGAATCTGCCACATGCGAGAGCATCCTTTCCCACAGTTGAACCAACTCAAATTCATGATATTTTAGCCACGAACGCATCCAATTTTTTAAGACCTACAAAAATTCAACACTTGTTAAGTAAAATACATACCTCCGCTATGATCGATGAGATGCTTCTTAAAAGTTATTTTGATAAATTAATGCCACATCACATATAATCATGTAAAAGATTATATCTTTCTTGCTTTGACAAATTAAAACACATGCCATTTCATACTTCCGTTCTGCAAATTACACTTGCATTGTACTGATTAAGCTTGATTTAGATAGAGGATCAAGAATTTGCACACATTGATGCACGGCAGGGGATAAATGACTTGACCAAAAAACAATGATCTGGTTGTTCCTGTACAACAACAATGATGACCTTTTCTAGGAAAACATGTGCATAAAATGCATACTAACAACTTAGCACTTTAGAAATATCCCCATATGTTACTATCTTTAGCATAACTCTCAAACACTTTCCTCTTTTAGATCCTCAATAAGTAAGTACCTTTGTGATTAAAAACTATCTTATACCAATATCTTCTTGATATATAGAAATTGTTAAATTATCATACATATATATTGTTACCTTTGCACCCCTTGCTAGTAATCATTTCCTTTTCAATGTCAATTTTTAAATCTCCCACTAGACTTGCATATTACTTCCATAAATCTACTCATTTTGAATTTGTACACACCCAACATTTTCAAATTTATCTACCACTAGGTTACCCTCCCCATATGTATGTTATATCTGCACAAACCTGAACTTAGCCAACAAGGACCATACATGTTGCAACACATATCTAATTTTCCAACAATTTTTTTTTTCCTTACAAGCATTAACAATAATTAACGAATCACCTTCAATTTCCAAATCATTTATTTGCAAAACAAATGCTAACTGCAAGCTATGAAGTAAAGCTTGTGCTTCTGCAACATTAATTTTTCCTTTTAGGAGTTTAACTAACTTTGTTGAGATGAGGAATCCTTTGTGATTTCTTATAAAAATCCCCGCCCCTGACAAACCTGGATTCCCACATGAAGTGCCATCAAAATTTAACTTGAACTACCCTTCTATAGGTGGAATCCAATGAATTTTGCTTCTATCTAATTTACAAATTGAATTATGGTGTAAACTTCCCTTGAATGGAAGAACAATCTTATTCCACTTTTGCATCAACTTTGAGTCCCAATCTGTGAACAATGATCCCACATGCTTAGTCCTAAGGACATACTCATTTGATATCTCTATTATTGAAGAGTCCAATTTCTCCAATACTTGATCAACTTTCATTCTTTCATTTCTAAAAATTGTTCAATTCTTTTCCCACCAAATGGTCCATAAAACTACAAAAGGAATCACTCTCCATATGCAAGCAAACAATGTAGATTTGTACAACACTGGCCAGCTTGAGAATAAATCCCACAATTTTTTTGGTAGTGGAGAATGCCAACTTAATTTGTCTTTAATAAAAGACCAACAATGAGATGCAAAAGGATAATGAATAAAAAGATGATTTACCTCTTCCATCTCATCTTCACAAAGGACACATTTAAATTGAGCTACAATCCCAAGTTTTAGAAGCCTATCATTTGTAAAAACTCATCTTTTAATGGCCAGCCTTTGGAAGTATTGAGGAATCCCAACAAAAGGATAGAGATCTTTGTGGCTTAATACCTTTCCCTTGATTCATTATTTCCTTATATCCTATTTTAACTATATAATCTCCAGATTTTGACAGTGCCCATAATAGCTTATCCTCCTTTCATATTAAATATACAATCCTCTCACCTATAATGCTTGTAAACTACTCTTTTGACCATTTGGACAAAAAATACCAGATACATCTTTCCACTTTACCCTACCAGTACACTCATCTATACTGTCAAAATAATCACTTACTTTGTCACCCCAACTTGACCTAAGTAGAATTTTAATAACTTCCAGATTATTATTTGAGTTTAGGTGCATGGCCTCCCCACGAATCTTCCCAAAATTTTGCTTTTAAACCATCATGGATTTCCCAAGTAAGATATGGTATGATTACCTTTTTGTAGGACACCAAGAAATTCCACATTGTTGAACCTTGTGGCGGGTTTGAAACTGTAAAAATTCTATGTGGATCCATATTATCTAAGTATTTGGTTTGCATAACTCTACACCATTTTGCTTGTGATTTAGCATACATGTACCACACTAACTTTTCCCCCAATGACTGATTTTGTGCTGACAAGTTGTGTATACCTTCCCCCCCTTTGGATTTCTCTACACATATTTTCTAATGAGATAAGAGAGATCTTCTTTTTGTTATCAATGTTTCCTTTCTATAAAAAATCCCCGATTATCTTTTCAATTAACAAAATCACATATTTTGGTGCTTTTAACACTGCCATATAATAATTTTGGATGGCATAAATGATTGATTTTATCAATAAAATTTTACCTGATAGTGACAACCATCTACCTTTCCAAGCTACTATTCTCTTCTAAATACTCTGGATGATGCTAACCCAATAAGAAATTTTATTTGCCCCTAAAAAGAACGGAATCCCAAGATACTTACAAGGTAAATCAGTTGTTTGGAAACAAAGAAGATTAACAATTTTCTTTTGTAAACCTGATTTAATATGAAAAGTATAAATATTTGATTTCTCTACATTTATTTGTTGATCTAAAGCATGTGAATATTTATCTAATACATATTTAATATGCTTATCCTCTGGAATCTGAGTTGTTCCAAATAATAATGTGTCATAATTTGCAAATAGAGAATGAGTTACATACAAATCAATACTTGAGGTATTGCAATGCCTTTCCACAACCCCTAAGAATGAGATTATTTAACTATCCTATTAAGAGCCTCAGGTAATATGATGAATAAAAAGGGTGATAATGGATCCCCTTGCCTCACACCTTGAGTGGAACTAAAGAAACTTGATGATGTACCATTAATTAATACTGAAAACTTAGCTCCCTTTAAACAAGAAAGGACCCATTTATACCATCTATTAGTAAAGCCAAATTTCCTTAATACACGCATCAGAAAAGCCCAATCCACTTTATCATAAGCTTTCATCATGTCAAGCTTAGTGATAAAGGAATGAATTTTGTGCAAGGAAATTGAGTGCAAAACTTCATGTGCCACCAAAGCACCCTCCGTCATCTCCCTACCTGGAACAAAACCACCTTGCTCTTCTAAGATTAATTTTGGAATGATGGGTAGCAAACAAAGGTATATTGCTTTGGTGAAAATCTTATAAACCTTGTTGCAAAGGGAGATAGGCCAAAATTATGAGAAAAATTTAGGATCCTTAACCTTCAGAATTAATGCAATGTGTGTTACATTAAATTGTTTAAGCATGGATGAAGATGTTCTAGACTCCTCTAATGCCTTGAGAAGATCATTTCCTATGAAATCGCAACATTTTTTTGAAAAATAATGTTGTAAATCCATCAGGACCTGGAGCTTTATCAGCCTTGAGTGAAAAGACAACTGCTCTCACTTCATCTAAAGTAAACGACTTATTGAGTTGTACATTATCTTGGTCAGTGACAAGAGTAGGAATTGCTTGTAACATATCCTCTCTATCAACCCCAATCTGATCTAATTGTTGTATTGGTGCAGATAGCATATTTGAAAAGAATTTGTAAACGGTGATTTTGGTTTGAACCCTCACAATGCTTTGCTCCTCCTAGGGTTTTTCACCTAAAAGGAGAAAGGGGATTGGATGGGGGACAAAAATGCAAAGGTTTACACTCAAAACTAATGTTAATGAGATGTATTATGCCTAATTAAGATGTCCTAATGCTCTAATCTCAAATTGAAGTAATCTAATGATGCAAAACTATGAAAATGTAAAGTGCTAGGAAACACAATGTGATATGCAGAAATTCCTAAGAATGTAACTAAATGGTGAAATAACATAACAGAATGGAAGAGATGCACCTAGAATTAGAAGTTTGGTGTTGGAAGATTCTAGAATCCTAAAAAATTAACTGAAATGTTGATCAAGACACTCATGTCAGTCTGGGCAACTTAGCCCAGTTTCGGGAAACTTTGTCAGAACGGGAATCTGCCAAATGGGTATCCAGAAATGTTATAATCAGTTTTCAAGCCCGGAAGCAGGACTAATTTTCCCCTGGTGACAACTTAGTCCACCTGTAGATTTTGGGAAATTTGGGATAGAATCTTGTATTCTCAGGTCTGCACTTCCTTTTCTGACAGGTGTTTGTACTTGATTCTGCAGAAAATGGGGTAGAAAGTCTCTCCAAGCTTGAAATGAGGTGATGTTGACTTGATTGACTTTGTGCACTTTTTTTATCACTTTTCAACACCTAATGCTTGACAAATCTACATACAAAAGTCACATGCAAAAGGGAAAAAATGGTTGAGGGTTAGAGAATAGGGGTTTGCCTTGGTCAAACCCCACTTTGGTAATCGAACCCTAAAAAATGAAATGAGATGAAAAGAGAGTGATAAATAGATAACATGCAAATGCAAATGTTGTAAACTTAGCACACCATTGATGCTCAAATTTGAAGATGTGCAATGAAGAACTCCAATAGCTTGACTTGATAATGCTTGATTTGCTTGAATACTTAATGAGTGCAAGAGATTATGTGTGATTTGGATATAGATGATTTTAGGAGATGTAAAATGAGGTAAAAACCCTTATTTATACTTGATTTTACTAAAATTTCCTGAAAGTAACACATCACAGACCGACCCCAAGGGTTAGAGGACAAAATCCCACTAGAAATTTAAAATTATTTTGAGTTTTGTGCCAAAAAGGACTAAGTTGCCCCTATTGGTGACTTAGTCCCACTTAAGAAAATTAAGTGGGTGTCAGGAATTTTGAGGCATTAAATGTTGTCTAACAGGAATATCCTTAACAACACACTTGAAAACATTTGGAAAGCATATTAAGGGGTCATTTAGACATGAGAAAGGGTTGAATTAGTGAAATTAAGCCTAGAAAAGTGTGAAATCTTGCTACAAGACTTTACAACACTTCAAAATAGGACTTAATAAGTGATAAAAAGGTGATTTTTAGGTGAATTGTAATGAATAGAGTCTAGAAAAGTGTAGAAATATTTTACAACACCTTCACAAGACACTGTAAATTGAATGTTTAAGCCCTAATGTGAATGTTTTGACCATATTACAACATTATACCTAGGAAAAATCAAGCCAAATCCCATTAGAAAGACTCAAGTGAGCATAAAAATTTCAACTATACATTTTTTGGTGACACAAAATTTAACCCCTTCATTTTTAATGTAAACTTCATTATTTAACCATTTACCTGATGAACTTTCTTGAATGCGAAACACTACATTCTTAGCTTTCTTAACCTGCGTTGACATATGAAAGAATTTAGTATTCTTATCACCTTCTTTAAGCCACAATTCACATGATTTTTGTCTCCAATACAACTCCTCACACACTATTAACTCTTCCCGTTTTGCTTGTAAATTTTTCTGATGCTCAAAAGACTGAGGAGTTAGCCCCTGACTTATAATCTACTCATTCACCACTGCCAACTATATAGAAACTAAATCCTTTTGATGGAATATATTCTTGAACACATATATTCCATTATTTTATTTTTCCTTTCAAAAACTACATTCTCTTACAAAATCTATACATGATAGATCC
The DNA here is from genome assembly GCA_007258455.2 of Sequoia sempervirens. Classification (NCBI taxonomy): domain Eukaryota; kingdom Viridiplantae; phylum Streptophyta; class Pinopsida; order Cupressales; family Cupressaceae; genus Sequoia; species Sequoia sempervirens. Next base: position 35,656 of record VDFB02358208.1, read on the forward strand.
TAACTCATACGGTGCCTGCATCCACCAAGTTTTTAATAATGGCAGAAATCCATTATGCCTGAACCACATCAAGACTCAAATTTAAAAGAAGCAATACACTTGTGCGATGAATTTTGGGCTTCAATATTAATGGAAGTAGGGAAATGATCAGATCCCAACCATGACAATATTTTGGACATTTGAACATAATTACCTACTACCCATTTTGAGGACATTAAAAATCTGTCTAACCGTACAACAATTTGCAAAAAGTATCATCTCTTATTTTTCCATGTATAAATACCTTTTTCAAGTTGCACATCCACAAGTGCATTACCATGAACAAACCTATTAAAATCTTCCAGTTTCTTATGAGGTGGTATAATTCCTCCTGTCTTTTCATGAGGGGACAATATTGCATCAAAGTCTCTTGCAAGTATAACTTTGTCTACCCCTAATTGTTCAAAAATTAATTCAAGCTATTTCCAAAGCTTTTGCTTACCTATTGTTGAATTTGGTGCATACACATTAACCAACAAAAAGGTTAAATCAAAATGAGTAACACACACCAATTGCCAATGTGGAGTATTAGTAATGGGTTTCATTTGAATAGATTTAGTATTCCACAAAATTAGCAATCCCCCATATGATCCTTGAGCAATAGAATGATAAGACTTCCAATTAGACCACTTGAAAATTATGCTTTCATAACTCTCCTTAGACAACTTAGTCTCTTGTAATAGAACAATATCAGCCCATGATGAATTAATTTGCTACTTGGCCTAGGCTCATTTGTTAGGGGCATTAATGCCCCTAACATTCCAAGAGATTATGTTCATATCAATTGAGGAGAGAATTTTGCTCCCCTCAATCTTTTATTTATGCTACCATCCATGGTTAGTTGTACTCCTGAAGATATTTCCTCCTGCAGTTTAACTTCATTTGACTTCCTACCTCTCTTACCAAGTGATTTAATTATAGGAGTCTCAAGAGGAGTTTGATTGACAGATAAATGTTTTGAAAAATCAAAGTCAGCACCATACAGTCCACTATTCTCCAAACCTTATAAATCATCACTCCTTAATGACTGCTCAATTGTACCTTGTATGTCATCTGCAATGATTGTTGAAGAAACTGGAAAAATCTTATCACATTTTTAACATTCCCCTTCTTCGTTGACCACTTTCTCAACAATTTCATCAAAAAGGTTGGATCCTACCATCTTCACAATACGGTCTGCCTAAATCTCCAAATTGTCATGCTCATCCATAGTAAGTAAGTCTTGCAAGCCCAAATCAGCCATAACATCTTTGTTATGAGAAGTCAAGAGCATAACTCGTGACTCTGAAATTTCTCTGTGAATAACAAAATTAGGTAACAAAGAATTATCCCACATCAATTTTGAGACTATACCATCTAGTTGTTGCTCATTCCTATAGAAAGGCTTGGTATGTACAATCACAAGGATCTTTCACAAGGTAAAAACTCTAAGTTTGTTTTCCATCCCTTAGGTAAATTCACAACAAAATTTAAACCCATGTGATTTTGAAAAGGTCTAGTATCCTTAAAAGATTTAATAACAACATCTGAATTTTGTCCCAACATGATAGGAGGAAATTCTGAAAAACAAGCTCCCTTCACTAGAGATTTGTCCTTCACATTGAGGACCCCAAACAAAGAAGAAGATGAATTCACTGTCATGACATTTTCTATAGGATTCTTATTTTGTGGTTGGTGTTGAACAAAATTTAAGACAACTAAATTAGAAGCACTTTGTTTCGCAACTGATTCCAACTCATTTGTGTATTCTTCTGTATGGCTACCAAATAGAGGTGAATCCCCTAAATCCTCAGTCCTTTGTACACACTATTGGGAAGAATGACCCAATATATGGAAAGAAGTGCAAACATTATTTGGGTTCTCAATTAGAATTGCATTCTTCCAAAATCCATACTTTGATTGAATTCTAACTGATGAGGGAAATGCCTTTAATGTATTTAAACAAACACAAACCCTAATCGGCTTGTCTAGATTTCAGAAAGAATCCATGTCGTGACATACAAAAACTCCCAAATTATTAGCAATAGTTTCCACAATAGGCGGTTCCCTATATTCAAGTGGGAGTGTGGGCAATTGGATCCAAAAGGGAACAAATTGCATGACAGTAGAAAAAGGATCAAAATTTGGAGTCCATGCCTAAGTAAATAACCTCAAACCCTCAAAAAACCATGATTTAACTTTTAGAATTAAATCCCTTTGCAGCTTGGTGGAAAAAACACAATGAACCTATTGGCTCCTTCAATGACCGCTTTCATCAGGCCTACACAAGGCTTCAGGACCCGTACCTTCATAAGAATGTTGCGGCTCTTCTAGTTTACTATGCTGCATTGAACAACCTCATGTTGGATTTGGTGAAAAGGATGTAGCCGCTGTCCACCTCATTGGTGGCAGCCTATAAAGAGGCTATTATCGCTAGTGCAAACTTGGGGCAGAATATCTCCAGCCCACTGCCGTCTTTGGGGCCAATAGCTTACCCAATACATATTCAGGGGCTTAATCAAGCATTCGCTCACTAGACCCCTCTTATGAATCAAGTGCCTCAGTTGCCCATTATCCCACATCCGGGGTAGCCACTGAATTATGCGCCTCCCACGCCTTCCTATTTGCAGCCTCAACCATAGTATAACTATTCTCAGGCTGCTCCATAATAGTAGGCATATTCCCAGCAGCCCTAGGCACCATTGTACCTATTAGGACTAAAATTTCTTCCAACTTATCAAAATCAGCCAACAGCCCCGCCTGCTTTTCTCCAAAATCTGACACCGTCACCTAGGAACGGGATCGGAAAAATCAAGTTAGAGGAATTAACTAAGATGATAAAGAAAATGTCCATAGAAATGACGCACCTAAAAAATTAGAATAATTAGTTATAGGCCTCCCAACGTAATTTCCAGGCCAATCTTAACCGGGACAACCGAGATAATAGGGATAGTAGGGATAATCGAGAAGCAAGCACTTCCTCCGGGCAGAACTATGATAAGGGGCAAAATGCCAATTAGAATTCAGAAAGGAGACCTTCTCAGAGGCAGAATCGCATATGGAACACTAGGCCCAATAACGAAGGTGTCGCTATACCTTTCGACCAACCAGTAAGTAACGAAAAAATGACTAGTGGAGTATACCTTGCGGAGGCAGCCTTGTTCGGATGGTGCAAGATTCATAAAACCAGCAGACATTCCGAGTTGGATTGCCCTGAGTTTCAGACAGCTGCTGAAATATTCTAAGTGAAGGTATAGAATGCAGTTGATAATGTCGGTTGTAGGGACATCATCCCATCCAAGTCATATGATTCCTCCTGTCTCATGATTAATCAAGCGCCATTTCTGTGAGACAACCACAATGAGCCCGAAGTCGAGCCTGCTCCTGTTGAAGGTGAAGAAGTACAAGAGGTAAGTAACGAACAAAATTTGGTTCAACTTTTCGATTCAGTAGATAATGGTCCAACGGATGAAGAGAAGCCATTTGTGGATGAGGTCCACATGTTCCATCAAAGGTCGACTCCCTACTTCCTTAGGAATAGACAGGTAGGTGGACTATTTACGACTTCTACCCCACCCAACAATTTCGCCACCCCGCCTGATCCTGATGCCAGCAACAACCCTGGACTCTCCCATATACCTACCCAATACCTTAACAAGAATGGGTCTCAAAACCAGTCACAAAATCAGCCTCAAGGCCAATCCCAAAATTTGTCTAGTCAAATGAAAGTCCAAACTCCCAGTTCCGCTATAAGCCAAGCTTTTAGTTTAGAAATTGAGCAAATGGGTGAATATGTAGCAAAAGAGTTCAAGAAGGTAAAAATTAGTTTGTTCGCCTTTGAACTACTCAAAGTCCCTGCTGTAAGGCATGCCTTCTTTAGGGTTCTTAATGGGAATCCATCCTCTAGTGTAACTCTGGAAACGTCAGCAAAGAGAGTTACCTTTGAAGAGCCTAGGAAGGAACTGAAGATACAGGATAATACCGGGAAAAGGAAGGATGTTCCTGTGAATCAGTCTGCAAGTAAACAAATTGAAAATGAACTAGGGCAGAGTAATAGGAAGATTTCCAAGGACCAGCCGTTTAGGCAAACCAAGGATACAGGCAGTGATAAGAACAAAGGTTAGGTAGCTCACATGGACACGCTCATGGACATTTTCACAAGAAGGTTGGAAACTCCCCCTTTCCTTACCACCATTAGGATATTCGGGAAGAACTTGCATAACTGCCTGCTCGATTTAGAAGCATCTTCTAATGTCATGCCCTTGGTAGTATGCAAGGCTCTTGGCATCACTCCCACGCCTTCAAGAAGAAAAGTGACTTAGCTGGACAAAACAGAGATCAACATCGTGGGAGAAATAAACCGTATCCCGATGCAGATTGCTATAGACCTAAGGATACAACAAGTCATTGACATTCAAGTGGCTAACATTCCCAATGCATATGGGATCATCTTAGGGAGGGAATTCACCAGGGCATTGAACGAGTATACTACCACAGACCTTTCCCACACATGGCTGCCTTGGAAGGGACTGCCAAACCAAATTTGTGTTGACCGCGAACCCCGTATGAAGTATATAATCACAGAATACAACAATCTCAGTGAGGTGTTGTTTGTTTAGACAGAACTAGGCAATTACTGTCCCTTTGCTTGCCAAAATGAGGTTGAGTTTCAAGAAGAATGTGCTGACGAAGTGCTCCTAGTGTTGTATAGTCCTCTAACCGATTCTACATGAATGCCCCCAGACACAGAAATGTTGATAGAAGCCGATGATGAACCTGATAAGGATGACAACTGGGGACTACTCAGTGGTTTTTTAGGAGTTCATGGGAAAATGCACAAGGGATCAGCTTAGCCTAGGGGCCCGAATGAATTTGTAAGATCTCTTATTGCCAAACTGGTGCAGGGCTCACAATGCTGCCCACTCCGAGTTTGATTGCTGCTTGTGTCAAACGGTAGTTGAACATGTTAAAAAATAAGCTGCTCCTCAAATAGAAATGCCAAAGGAGGCACCAGTAGAACCACCCACTGATCACTACATCGAGCCAGAAAATTCTCTTAAGATCACAAAGCTAATCACCCGGCTGAAAGGGAACAAGAACTTAATCGGACCCGAAGATAAAGAACCTTCCACATGTTGGACGCTCTGATTTGATGGATCTAAGTCCAAGCAAGGAGTCAGAGCTGGGTTCGAACTCATCAGTCCAACAAGTAAGACATTTCTTGCTGCCCATAGATTGAAATTTTATTGCACCAATAACGTAGCAGAATATGAGGCCCTGGTCCATGGCCTTCTCATGGCCTTGAAGAAAAATGTGAAAGTGCTACAAGTTTTTGGGGATTCCAAGCTCGTAGTTAACCAAGTTAGGAAGTTGTATTCCTGCCATGATAGGAGGCTTGCCAACTACAGGCATAGGGTTTGGGATCTCTTAGAAGGTCTGGATGCATTCAATATACAGTTGATCCCTCATACTCAGAATCGTACAGCTGATGCTTTGGCTCAAGCGGCCAGCACTTTGCAGCCCCTCTCTCTGTCTGGGCTCAAGAAATTCACAGTTGACTTGACATCTACGCCATCGGTCCCATATAATGTCACTCATTTTTTAGGTTTTCAATGATGACAAGCATATTCTTGAATTCATCACAAGTTCTGATGTCTTTGCAGCCCAAATAATTAACAAAGCCGATCCACAAGAAGTCGAGTGGGATATAGAGGGGGTTATTAATCTTAAAACTAACACGATTCCTAGGGGCATGGTTCAGCTAGAACATATATTTGACTTGGACCAGATCAAAGACCAGAACCAACAAATAAAAAAAGAAGTTATAAGCAACTAGTGCGATGCTCACAACCTTGGGATAGCCGAGGAGATCAACAATGTTTTTATCAACAAGGTGTGCACACCAGAGGAAAAGAAGGGAATTACGGATGCGTTGCGTAAGTACTATGATGTGGTGGCATGGAGCTATGAGGATTTAAAAATATATGACACTTCTGTCACTATGCACACCATCCCTCTCAAGACAAAAGTGAGGCCATTCCGCCAGCAGCAACGCCCTATCAATGCCTTATTAGAACCCGTCGTTTACAAAGAAGTGCAGAAGTTGCTCTTGGAAAGAATTATATTTTCGGTTAGACAATCTACATGGGTGGCCAACTTGGTCCTAACCAAAAAAAAGAATGGGGAGATTAGATTATGTGTAGATTTCCGCAATTTGAACCGCACCTCAAAGAAAGGCAATTATCCAGTGCCTTCACTAGATGAGGTCTTGCAGATCGTCAACGGCTCCCAGATGATGTCTTTCCTCGATGGGTACTCCGGATACAACCAGGTGATGGTAAAATATGAGGATCATCACAAAATAGCGTTCACCACTAAGTGGGGGATGTTTGCGTATAGGAGGATGCCTTTTGGACTCATCAACGCCGGTGCTACCTTCCAACGTGCCATGGATATCGCCTTCAAGGACCTGATTGGCAAGTGCATAATTATCTACATGGATGATTTGACTGTGTTTTATAAAAGGTGGGGCGATCATGTCTCTAATTTATGTAAGGTGTTACAGAGGTGCAGGGAGTTTGGGGTTTCCCTTAACCCCAAGAAGTGCATTTTTGGAGTGACTGAAGGCAGATTGCTCGGGCATATCATTTCAAAATAAAGAATTTCTATATACCCTGAACGTATCGAGTCCTTACTCAAAATCCCACCCCCAGGCAGCAAGAAAGAATTAAAGTTTTTCTTTGGAAAGATCAATTTCGTCAGGAAATTCATCACGGGTTTTGCAGAGATTGTTAAACCTCTCAATGCTATACTGAAACAAGATGCCAAAGTTGAGTGGACTCCTGACGCCAAGCAATCTTTCAAAGAAATCAAACGGGCTATTGTCGAGGCACCTGTGTTAGTCATTCTAGATTATCTGAAGCCTTTCTACATCTACTCGTTTGCTTTAGAGCATTCCTGTACTAGCATGCTAACCCAGAAAGATGATGAAGGAATGAGCACCCGATCACCTCCATGAGTGCTCCCCTGAAAGACGCTGAATTGTGGTATCACAATGTAGAAAAGCAAGCGTACGATCTTTCCAGAGGGGTGAATAAATTTAGACACTACATCCTGCGCAATAAAGTGTTTGCCATTGTCCCCGACCCAGCAATAAAGACATTGCTCATGCAAAATGAATTGGGTGAACAAAGAGCCAAATGGGTCACCCTGCTCCAAGAATATGACATGGAGATCTAACCAATGAAGCTAGTGAGAGGACAGGCATTCACCTGCACAATTGCTGAAGCAGCGGCTGAGGCTAGACCAGAACTCACTTTACAACAGTACCAGCTTGAAGATGTCTCCCCGGGAGAATGGTACGAAAATGTCGTTTATTATCTACTGAACCACAAGTGTCCATCGCACCTGCAAGGAGTCCAAAAGCGGGCCCTTAGATTGAAAAGCAATGGTTACATGCTACAAGGGTCCATTCTCTACAAAAAGAATCATGAAGGTATTTATTTAAGATGCCTTGGTAAGGAAGAAGCAGATCGAGTCTTAAAAGAATTCCATGATAAATTTGGCACAGGCCATGGTTTTGGGTCTTCCACAGCCCACCAGATATTAAGAGTGGGATATTATTGGCCAACTGTTTTCAAGGATGCTCATTGTCATGTCCACTCATGTCACACGTGTCAGACAGCTACCACCAAGGAAAAGAATGTTGGTGTCCCACTACAGCCTGTACTAGAGGTAAGGTCATTTGCGCAATGGGGTCTCAACTTCATCGATCTAGTAAGCCCTCCATCATCTGCAGGACACAGGTACATTCTTACCGCTACTAATTACTATACTAGGTGGACAGAAGCAATACTATGTAAGCAATGCACAACTGAAGTAGTTACTAATTTTTTAGAAAGTTTCATTTTAAATCGCTTTGGTTGTCCTTATGCTTTGGTATGTGACAATGGACCGGCTTTTGCTTCATTGAAATTTGCTAGTTGGGCATTTGACTACGGGATTTCCCTTAAGTTTTCATCTAATTACTACCCTCAAGGCAATGGCCTCACTGAGTCTACAAATAAGAACCTGATTACCGTGATCAAGAAACTGTTAGATAGGAATCCCAAGGACTGGCATATCTAGCTTTGTTTTTCCCTCTGGGCAAATCACACTCGCCATAAGGCTTCCCTTGGCGATTCCCCATTCCACCTTATTTATGGCCTAGAACCTATATTTCCTATCCATCTGAAGATTCCTACTCTTTAGTTCATCAACGACTTTTACGAGGGAGGAGATCGTAGAGAAGCTCGGTTAGCTGAGCTCTTGCATTTAGAGGAAGTCTGAGACTGTGCAATAGAAAATTTTGCCAAACATTAGAGTGTAGTTAAGAGATGGTTCGACTGTCGAGCCAAAATCAAGCCCTTTAGAATTACAGATTTGGTCCTGTATTGGGACAAGGCCCACGAAAAGAAAGGGGGACACAACAAATTCAACAAGCTTTGGCTTGGCCCCTTTCAAATAGCTGAAATTTTGGGAGACAATGCCTTCCACCTAAAGACCTTAACTGGTGAGAACGTCTCATTGCCAGTCAACAAGAAACACCTGAAGCATTACTTCTAGGCCTGAGCTCATTTGAGCTCTTCTTTGTAAATATTTGTACATAGGTTAGGGTAGATTATTTTTTCTAGCTTGCTTGCATTTTTTTGTTTTGCATCACTCTTTTGTTTTCTCCCTCCTGACAGTTTTATTTTGAAAAGGTGTTTCCCGCCCCTTAGCGGTGGTCATGCTCGCTCGACGAGCGGTTTACTTTGCTGACCGGCCTTAGTGTTCTTCAGCTAAACATTCACTCTGAACCATTGGTCTCTAAAGGCTACCCATGAATAATTTCTTTGTTTGAACTCTGTCTAAAACTCGAGCCTTGGTTGGATCTCTTTACACACATCTCGGATCTCGCACAAAACACATAATAATCATTTCCAAAGGACTGTGTCAGGGTTGCTATGACACCCTAGTGAGTGAAAAATCTTAAGTCTACTCTAGTGACCACTACAGTCTCAAACCCAATGTAGGCTTTAGTGCTTACCCGATCGAACTAAATGATAAATGAGAAATAAACATGGAAGGAAAATATCAGAACAAAAGAAAAAAAAGAATTTTGAAAAATAAGTGACTGTATGGGTGTGCGGGTAACTCTACCGGGGCTATGGACGCCCGGCTGACAGTAGAGCAATATCCGTGGGATTGCAGCGACAACTCCGTCGGGGCTATGGACACTTGACTAGCAGCGGAGCAATGTCCAGGTTACTTTTGGTGTTAGACGATTTATGTAGCTTACTCAATTGGATTAGCAGCTCCTGGTCACCATCCCGAGGAAAGGAATGAACTCACTACACACACTTTTGAAATGTTCCATAGACCAACCTAATTAAGGATCTCGTTCTCCCAGATTCACCTTTGGAAGACGCTCCTGGTCTCTGCAACAAGAGATTCTGGGTCCTGAATGAATATTTATCCTTAGAACGCTCAGGAGCGTTCCCTAATGGAGTCACCATTTGTTGTGCCCTTAGCACACATGCCTCGTTTCGAAACAAGGACCCTCTTTTTTTTGCCTTGTCGTGTCATTTTTGTCATTGCCTCGTTTTGCGTGCCCCTTTTTTTTGGTGTCCCGAATGGTCAATGTTGCTTCAAATTCCCACCATAAGTTGACTATGCCTTCCCCTTTTAATTTTGTCTTGTTTTGGTACCTCGCGGAGCCTCCCTGGCAGTTTTCCCCTGCCGGGCCCGGCCGTTCGGGTTTCCCTATTGCACCCACCGTTCCTAGCGGTGCTCAGCTCACGTCCTCCTGGGCCCCAAATTCTGGATCCCTATTCTCTGTCTACTATTTCCGTGGAAATCTTGACGGCTGCCAAACCCTCCGAGCCCGGGACCCCAGAGTTCCGCTCCCGAGGTTCCGAGAGTGTTTCGTTGTTCCTCATGGTGAACCTTTGGCGGCGTCCCGCCTTCCGGGCCCCGACCTCCTCTTTGTCGCCGGTGAATTTACCAAGTTGAACTTTACAAGTGGTCGTCGTCCTGCGCCCTCCCAGCCGCCGAACAATGGGTCTCCTGCCGTCGTTGTTGATTTTCAAATTCACCAACTTCATTGTCTCGACATACCTGCATTTAATAGGGCCATTAATGGTGATTAGGGGTATAAAAGACCCGTCCAAGCCTGTCATTTTCACTTGACAGTGTTGCAAAGAATAATCAGAGCTTGCCACATGAGTATGTAGTCTTTGAAGCCTCTGATTGATCATCATCCTTTGCCTTCACTTATCGATCGTGAGTGGATCCCACACCTCCCCGCATCAAGTGTTCGAGGTAGGTCTTCTGTTCACCCTCCCGAGCATTATTTTCATTATTTTATAAGCTTTCAAATGAACAATGACCACCAAAGGACATGCGGATGATGGAATACAACATTACGAGTAAAACCCATCTCCTTGAAAACTGAGTAAACCAACGTAGCATCCCCATGACCAATTCGGAGCTTTACCTCCGCGCGACCGTTCTTTGCAGGGGCATTCATGGCCATCGGGCCTGGATCCTCCCTTTGCCATCGGGGACTTGGCGGGAAATCAGAAATGTCGAAGCAGCCTTTGGGTCTCTCGAGCCCGGGACTCCGGACCTCCGTTCCCAAGATTCCGCCCCTCGCTCTCTGTCGGCGAGACCTTCTCTTTTCGGCAGGACCTTTCACCGAGTGAGCGCTTCTTTTGTCACGAGACCTGTTAGGGAGACATCCATTTATCGCCATGACTTCCTAGCGAAAACCTGCCTCTTGGCGAGCTCGACTCCCCTGTTGGGGTGATTCTGTAAAGTCGGCAAGAGGTTACGCCGATGGGGCTCTTTATTGGGGAGACATTGTTGGTTCGCCAAGACCCTTCCCCGACCCGAAAACTTACACCGAAGACTTCTCTTTTCGGTAGGACCTTATGTGTTCGCTAAGACCTCACAGCAACATCACCTTCTTCTTGGCGAGTACCCGGTGTCCTTCCGACCTCCGAGCTTTGGACCCCTATTTGCTGCTGGGATGTAACTTGAACAAATATAAACCCTCACTCTCGCCGACTCCCACCATCCAGGAGTCCTTTCCTCATCCATCGTCCCAAGGGGAAAATATTGCCCGCCCCTCCGAGCTTCGGGCTCCGACCTTCTGTCTGCTGCACCACTGAAAACGAAATCAAACGGTGCGCCCTAGTGCTGGGTCCAGTCTTGCTCTCGGCTGTCGGCAAGACATTCATCTTCGCCAAGACCTTTCCCCGACCCAAGAACTTACGCCTAAGGCCCCCTCTATCGGCATAACATCACCCGGTCGGCAAGACATCTCCTTGCCTAAGGGTTTTCCTGCCGACATGCTCGGTCGATAAGACATACAGAGGTCGATGAGACCTCTCACCGAGGACATAAACCTCCCGCCGATGGGCTTCCTTCCTGACAGTCACCGGAGCCTTTTCCTTTCGGCGTGACTTCTTGGTGAGAGCGCTTTGATCTCCCAAGTTCTTCCATCACCATGACTTCGCCCTATCAGCGAAACCTCTCACTGAAGATGCAAACCCCACGCTGACGTACTTTGTCGGTGAGACACATGGCTGTTGCCGAGACCTTTCTCCGAGGCAGACTTTCACACCGATTGAAATGGTTGTCGCCAAGACCTTTCTCCGAGGTGGACTTTCACACCGATTGAAAACTGAAACGAAATGACGGCTTCCTCTCGGTTTGGGCCCAAAGCTCCAGACTTCCGTCCGACATTTGTCATCCCAAATGCTGAGTGCACCATGCCCTCTGGCCTTCTAGGCCCGGTAATGTAAAACTGCTGGCTGCCCTTTGAGCCACCGGACCACGGACCCCAGAGTTCCGTCTTCAAAATTCCATTTTTAGCCTATTGTTCCAAATTGCCATCTCTAGATGACTCTCTGGGACTTCCGGATTCTCCTAAACTGATCCAAATGAGCCCAAATCTGAAATCTAACTTCGACCCACGTGCTCAATTTTGGTACTCTTCATTGCAAACCTCTTAAAGTACTAAAATCTGACCAAAGAGAATCTCAGGGAGCCCTCCGCCCTATTTTCCTTTCCTAAACAGCATTCCTGCCCAGGAAGTCTAGGCCCGAACTGTTCAAATGCCCTTAATCAAAGGACCAATGACATCAAGAGATAAAGTATCATGTTATGCTTGATAGATCATTTAAAATGAATTTCATCTTTGGGATTTCAACTAACGTGAATGCTTTCATGATCAATTACGCTAACTACGCCTTTGATTGCAGAATATATGGAATCGGGTGTAGGACCTTCACGGGCACCCGTCGAGAAGGACAAAGGGAAGAAGTTAGGCAAGACCCCTCGAGGGAAAGAGGATAAGGACCAAATGAAATACCAGTTCCAGGGTGAACCTCTACACTCAAAAATTACCATAGATTGGAAGGAAATCACTGACACCAACATAGGCCATGTTAATATTGACAAATTCAAACAAAGGGTCAGGGTAAATCCAATGACAAAGAATGCAAGATTGATTAGACAAAGTGGAATAGAAAAGGTTGTTGGATTCCCTCCATCCCTCATGGCCCCCGAGTTGGTCATGGCTTATCGGGGGGCGTATCAACCCGACACAAGGACAATCATTGATAGAGAGGGCAACGTTCTTGCCGACATGTCAGCTGAGGGGATCATGAATACTTTCCAAATCCCTACTTTTCAAAAGATGGAAGTCTCCACCATAGAAGAATGCCAGGCGGCATGGGATGATAATCCGACGGGCTGTACAAAGTAAATAAATCAGCAGTGGCTTAAAGAAAGGCAGGGCAGTGCTGCGAAGGTTCCTCACGAACTCTTCCGCAGCGATTTCCACGAAGATTATCATGACTTGGTCAGAATGTTAAGCAGGGTTATGGGTCATCCTACAGCCGCCTTCTTTCAGGAGTGGATGGTATACTTTGTCGAGTAGATCCTTCAAGCGAATGATGATGTTACAACAAAGACCTCATTCGATTGGGGATATATAATTAGCAACTGCTTTCATGTTCAGTTCCTCAATGTGAAAAAGAGCTCCAAGTTCTATATGACTTCGTACCTCGTGTACTCCTTGGCATACCAGAGACAATACAATGGGTTATTTGTGGCACCCGATCGGGAGCAAGGCCAAAAACTCAAGGTCTATGACAAATACCCTCAGCTCCAGTACAGAAACTTCAAGAGGAAGTATTGCAGAGTAAACGATGCCTTCATCGGCCATATTATCAAAATGATTTCCGGAGACTTCGAGAGGAGGGTCTCCCACAGTGCTAGGGAATTTTTGAAGTAGTATGCCTTCCTCTTCATTCAGTACCCAAAGTTCACATACATCTATGACCAGGGCTTCATTGAAAGGAAAAATAGGTTGCCTCGATACCCCAATGACCGAATCATCTTACTGGAGCTTTCTCGACAACTCCAACACATACAGGCAATCTTCAGTGGCAAACACATAATAGGGATCTCTTATCCCATGACTCTTGGCTAGGGCATGTATAAACTGCAAACTTCCCAGTGTGCTGGTAACTCCGAGAAAGAGCTAAAAGATTACCATTTCTACCTACACATTGCTCGCCCGTAGATAAACCCATATGGTCACATTAGAAAGGCGCTAGGGCCAGTGTTTGCCCATCTTCACCACATCGAGGATTTTTGGGCAGACTGTGAGGATGATAAAGATGTCCGTGCAAGGCACTATATATGAATGACTACAGTTTGTAAGGAGGGTGTAGCCATTCCCCATACCGGACCAGGTCGAAGAAGATGAGGCCACCATAGTGCACCCCAGGTACCCTACAGTCGCCAATCTGCCAATACCAACAATAGATTGGGACGAGCAGGAGGTCGATGACATTGATACCATAACCCAGCCAATCTTGGCTCATACTAAGGAGTGGGTTGATGGACGAATAGCCCAATTGAAACAGCAGGAGGTGATTTTGACTTATGAAGGGCTCAAAAGTGAGTCAAGTGCCATAGAGGATGTCGCTGCCACCACTTCAACTAGCAGGACATCCAAGTCTCCTTCGGTCACCAGATCCAAGAAGAGAAAAGAAATAGAAACAGGGCAGTCTCCTGACCCCAAGGTCTATACAACGAAGGATTTAAGGGGCTCACCCTCTAAGAAACTAAAGCAAACAGAAGGCACCACAGAGCAGCCATTGGTCCAAGAAGGGGAGGCCAAAGATAATGATCAAATCAAGCCTGTCCTAGCTCTCCCTGCTTTGGTTCCCCCACCTACCTCTCTAGCCATGATTGCCACATCCCCATCGGCAGTGGACATCTTCGTCCATCTTGCCCCTTTGCCCCCGACTGAGCCTGTGATTGTAATTGACTTCTCTACAATGACTACTCCCCCTTCCTTCGCTGCCATGTCACCAACCACATTGCTCCCTCTAGCGACAGTAACATCACCCATTCCCACTTCCACCATGCCTAAGGCTCTCTCGATGCACATGCAAAATATTCCCCCTGAGCTCTCCCAAATCCTAATGGATCTCGCTCTTCAAGCAGCCCTTGCACAAGTCCTCGCTACTGCTCAACCTTCACGACCGCCGACAGGGCCATCGGCTATGCAAGCCACCATGCTAATCTCTAAGGAGTGGGAAGAACGAGAGCGGGAATCCTTGGGGCCCTTTGAGGAGGAAGCCGATGAATACGACAAACACCCAGAGTATGAACATCGAACTATTGACACGGTGGCTTATGAGGAAGAGGAAACTAGTTCCTCGGAGAGCAGGGATGAGAAAGATAACACCGATGGCACCAGTGGTAGGGTAATCGTGCAAGCCTTCGATGATGATCTTGAGGAAGAGATGGCCCAGCAGCCGAAGGGAACTAAAACAGAGGTAGAAAGGTCACCCCTTGAGAAGGAAAAATAACAGCAAGAAGATTTACCTGAGGGTGGAACCCAAGTTGTTAAGAGCCCCGAAGTCGAGCACTCCAAGGAACCTATGCACGAAGTTGAGTGTGCTAAGGAAAAGAAAAAGGAAGAGACAGCAGGAAAGGAGAGTCCCATGCAACAACTGTCTACCAGGCCTCCTATTAAGCGCATTATGTTTATCCAAGACTCCAATGAAAAAGAAGGAGATGCTGCTAAGGAGAAAGAAAAGTCCCCAAAAGATACGAGAGCGGAAACCTTAGCCTTGATTGGGAGAGGCGAGGGTGGTCATGGATCACCTAAGGGTAAATCTGTCATACCAGAATGGTTGGAAAAATAGCTTGAGAGAAGAACTCCCGTACTAAAGGACCCAAGGGCAAAACTAGAAGCCATCTTAGCCTGAGCTCAAATCGCAACAAAGAAGGAAAAGAAGCCTAAGATCCGATCCAAGGTAACGATGGATGCTTCTAGGTCTCGAGCTGTGTAGGTGGCCACACCTGTGGTAGGTCAGGAAGGAATAACTTACAATGTCTCCACCATGGATCTAGGAACCGCCACCAGAGAACAGAAGGTGGGGCATCTTGAAGAGTTAGTGGCCACGGTGGTATAGTTGATAAGGCAGGACAAGATTTCAAAGGATGAGCTCAAAGCACAGGTGGCTGCTTTAATAGATTACATCCAGCAGTGGTCATCAATGGATGATCTACATACCACATCCACGATCGCACCCCAGTTGCTATCCAAAGAACAAATCAACAAGATCGAGAGAAGGAAGAACTTGGAAAAGACTACAGAGGACTAGTTCTGACAAGTCTTAAATACGTCAGAAACATAGGAATTAGATGGGTTGTTTGGACAACCAACAAGTTCTTGGACCTACAATAATCTTTGGAGGGCATAAGGAAGCTATGCACCGAATTCCCTGCAGTATATGACTCCACCTTCCCAAGGATCGAGGCTATCCTTTAATTGCCAGAAGTCGTGTGGGAAAAGGGTCTTGCATTTAAGAAAGATGATCACTGGCTAATGGATGTATGGCGGCGAGACTTTGACAATAGGAAAGAAAGGTTGGAACAAATAATGAACAAAGTGGATCCAAATATCGAATGGGTCAAAGAAATCAAAGCGGAATGCACTCGTTATCTCAAGATGATGATAGAATATGATATGCCCGCAGTACAAATGGATCCAAAAAAGGTGAAGCCTTATTTCCAAAAGAAGATGGAGGATGGGATGTCTGACGAAGCGACGATGGAATTCATGAGTTTTGTTGCCCATGCCTTCAATCAATTAGAGCTATTCAGGGACCAAGGCACAAAGTATGATAAGGATTGGAAAAGGCTGGAAGATAACGCAAAAGAATGGAGCTACTGGGTGCTGCGATATGAAATTGTTGAAATAGACAAGCTTCAGGAAATCATCCTCAAGTTCATAGAATACACAGCATCAAGAAAGCAATAAGACAGCCCTATTAAGAATGAAGAGCTCCCTAAAGAGTAGCTACAGTAAAATAGCAATTAGCTAAAGGACAAAGTGCTACAGTGTTGTCACTAGAAGATAAAGTAGGGAAAGGGACAAAATGTAATTTTTAAATTATGATATATTGGGGGTAGGTGAAACCCTATTTGTAATGAATCTTGGCCACACAATAAGAATTAATCTTAGCCATTCATTTGACTTTTGGAACACTATAAATAGGGCTCTCCTCTCATTTACAAAGGGAGTTGAGTTGTTGTAAAGACATGTTGCAGAAATTTATAAGGAAAAGACATTGACTTGGTGCATTTTTTGAGTTTCTCACATGTTGCTTGATTCAACCTCCATTGTTAGATGTTTAACTTAGGTTTTATTGCTGTTCTAGTTAGCTGCTTTCTTGCTTTGGTAGATTTTAGGAATGTTGTCCTGTGATCATGAAAATTCCTGCAGTGTTGATGACTTCTCAGTCCATACTTTTTGTTGTTTGCTGATGGTAGATAGTTGTGTAAAGTTAGTCTGGGCTTGAATTAAAAGCTGATCTGAAACTTTTATCTTTGTTCATGCATGCACATGATGAATGAAAGACAAAACATTTGTAGACCTTAGAAGATAGCACAAGTTCCACGATACTGTGAGATTTCTGGTTAAGTGGAATATTGTTTCAGGAAGTTGTCCATTGCAAGAACTCCATCATCACTATTCACAAATTAATTCCAAGTCTAGGAACTTTCTCTCTTCCTTTCCCCCTTTTCTTTTTTTTTAATGACTGACCTATGCTAAGGTTCATTGCACATTGTAAAGCCAAATCCAATGACAAAATGGAGTCCAAGACTGTTGTTTGAACCTACAGCTAATACATAACAACTCTCCCATCCTAAGAACTCCATTTCAAGATCCAACTTCCCATGCTTTGTAATCCCTACGTAAGACTACCTTGTGATTCCAGCAAATCACATCAAACAACTGAGATATTCCAAGCACTGTCAAGACCTAACATTAGAGACCTTGGGATAGTGTTCTACAATCTAATTGTGGAAGATTGTCTTTCAAAAGAGGTAGTGTACCTACGCACTGTCTGTGTTGAGAAGTGCATAAAAAACACATAACAAAACCCTAACAACAATCCACTTTTACAAGCACAAACAAAGTGATAACATTAAACTAACATAATCAAAATTATTAATTTCAAATAATATTTAACTCGTCATTATATTTAATCTTTTTATGTATCAAGAAGTCATTTAAACAATAAAGGAAAATATAGAAACATATTTTACCTAAAGTCACATAACACCATAATTTCAAGAACTACCATAATGACATTTATGCTAAAACAGTCTGCATTCTATGATTTACAAAAGTAATCTTAATTCCTTAATCAATTTCATAACGAAACAAGAACACAATAACTTTTAAAACAATTGTAAAATTAACATAAAATGATATTCATGAGTTAAGTGACTTAAAGGAATTCAACATTAACAAAAGTTATCTAATTGTTTGAATGAGTCCCATAACTACCTAGCACAATCAAATCAATCTCATAACCTATTTTAAATTTTCAATCTACTTGTCCAAATCAAATAGTCCCAAAATATCAATTGCTCTTAGCTTTCACCTTAGCACCTAGACATATCTGATTATATATATATAGATAAAATAAAATACAGATTTAAATGTAATATTCCAAAATATAAATAGCAATACACACACACACACACACATATATATAGTTACTTACAAAGCCGAATCACTAAACATATAACAAGGCCACACGAATTGTGTGCTATTAATTTTGATTTTCAAAATTCCACACTAGTAAACACAAATGCAATGTAGAAGACTATGGTCATGCCTTGGTGTTCCAAGGATATTAGATATCATTCTAGTTTCCTTAGTATAAAAGAAACCCTATACTATGTCTTAGGATGAAAACTAAACAATCTTAAATGTAATAACAACATAAATTGGATTCATACATGTATGGCATTGAATCCTTAGTAAGTTGATTACAATGCTTTAAAAACAATTTCACTTACAAATTTCAATATGCCAAAATGTATTTCTCTATAGATATTGATTAAAATAGAATGAAAGAGCCATTCGAAAATAGATTAAAATCAGTTGGAGAAGAGGAAATAAACACAGGGTAATATCTACGTAAATACCTATATATACATATGCACATATTTATAATAAAGTATAGTTTTGATATAATTTATCAAATATATACATACATTCCTTTATGATTTCATATACAAAATGAAATATATAATAAAATAGCTCCAAATATACTAAAATATATGAATAATATAAAATACAAATAATTAGGTAAATATAGCCATGCTGAAATCAAAGTACATAGTGGCTAGAAAGGAGAGACAGATGCAAGAGGGGAGGGGCGGAATCAAGGAAGTTTGATAAGTAATTCTAAAAGAAATGCAACCTTCCCCCCCCCCAGTTCACCATTTTCAAAAGTCAAGAACTCGACAAGATTTAAAGGAGTAACTTAAGGGATTCGACTCCTACAAAAGCGAATAACAATCCCAAGCATGTCCATTAAGTATTATCAACCATGCAAAATAATCAAGAACCCAAGCAAGATAAATACATCAATTAAAATCACAAAATGAAGATTCAATGTGCTTCGCGAAGGCAGATATGGCGCACAATAGAAAGTAATCAACATGAAACAAAAGATCCTAGCCAATATCAACCCCTATCAAAATTACTCAAAGCATTCAAGATCAAGGATTAGTCACATTAAATAAGATCAAGATTCCAACATAAATAGAACTAAAATACAACCAATATCCAGTTTAAGTCGCTGGAAGGAGGAAATGTTTAAATCCAGCCATTAGATTGCATAAAATTGAATGCTAAATCTTATACTTGACACAGGATAAGAGTTAGAGTTAATATATTTAAATCGAATATCAAACAATAAGGGTGCATTATTTCTAATACATATGTATCGAGACTTGTAGCACCGACCATACCATTAGGGAAGAATGCCACAGACAAGAGGTAATTGATGCCAAGAAAGGAAAGAAGAGGGGTGCACCAATGCATAACGGTTGGGGATATTGACAGATAATTTAGTTGCAAGTATGTTGGTAGGAATGCATGCAATGAAGGAAGCATAGACAAAGCATGTGCAATGCAGGACATGCACAAAATGGATTTGTATAGATGGCTTAAAGATGAATCTTCAATTACCCATGCATTCATTGAAATCCAAACACAACCTACTCAGTGAAGTTCAAGAAAATGCATTACCAAGTACAGAACGTGAGTTATGAAGGATATCCATCGACATGAATTGTAGCATACAAGATCAAAGAGAAACACAAGGAAGGTTCCAGCTATCATATATATGCACAAAATGAATTTACGTAAGAATGAACTTAAGAAACTCCAAATAAATGTTAATGGAAAATATAAACCATTGTAATGACAAACGAATATTACAATATCACCCATACCATACAAGTTTTTTTCCAGAGTGCAAATACGTTGTTTCAATTTCTAAAAAAAAACAAGCAACCAAGTATCGAATTTCACTAAATAGCCTAAACATCCGAGAATCAAGATATAAAGATCATTTCAGTGGAGAAGGAACCTGGATCTCAATTGATTAAAACGGGTGTGAATTTGACATGAGTTACGGATCTCCCAATTGCAGTTCCAATCACCCCTAAGGAACCCCAACCCAGATTCTAAAAACCATCAACTGAATGCAACCCTTCTATGATAACTTCTTGCTGACCCAAAAGAATCACAAACATGTATTTTTATTCTATTTTCCTTTTTCATTTCTCTCCAACCCCCAATCTAAAAATCCAAATACCAGTTACGTTTTCGAACGCAAAAATCAATAAAGATAACAAGTTTCCAATTCCATTTTTAGTTTGAAGCCTTTCATGGCTCATATCTATCTTTTCTATCTTTTACTTGATTTTAACATCAGTTCAAAATCTTATCACCTTTATTTAATTAAAAATCACATTACTTTTCTATATTTAATTAATTATCCTCACAAAATAATTAATTATTAATTATTATTAAATACCATTAAAACAATAATTCTTATAAAACAAATTTATTTATTTATTTAATAATAAACTATTTACTTAATATTTCACAAAACTAATTTATGTAATTATCATTTTAATTTCCAAATTTATTTAATCAATGCTAATTTAATTAATTGAGTAAACAAGGCCATTAAAACATTATGTTTACTGCATAATCCAATAACACACTAAACAATAAAATCGCAAATAAACACTTACACAAATGTCCAGAATGATCAATACGGAGGGACACTACATCCTCACCCCTAGCCTCGACTTACTCCTATAAGTCATAAGATGAACTAAACACACATAATCATAAGCACAACAATGCAATAAACTAACAACTATATCAACAATTAAAACGACATTAATTAGACAATAAAAATTAAACGACTCAAAACAAAATGATACCAAAATGGAAACAAGGTTGCAAACGGAAACAAGGTTGCAAACGGACCACATCATCAAAAAAAATGATGGGGTGATGGACAAGGATGGGGAACTTTCTTGTCAACTCCATTTTTCCACATCATACCCATTGGGTTTTATAAGGCACGCTCAGACCTGACAGTGCAAGTGGAGATAATGCCTGGTACCTGTAATCCTATATAAGAGGAAACATTGTGTACAACATATATTTATAAAGTATCATATCAACCTAGTGTAGAGGGAATCACCGTGTCGTATGCCTCTCACGAATGAGTGATACGACATCGTCCTTCTAACACTTAACAATCAGTAAGACATCATAATAACTATCACATAGGTATCACTAATCAAATGCATAACCACCATAGCACTAGATCCACATGATATTTACATTACCAATTAATTTACCTTCATCACTGAGATTCGAAGCTGACTACCTGAAAATAAAAACCAAGGTGGAAACATAACACATTAGTACCAGTCGTTCAAGTTGATTCTTTACCCTTGAAATGCTAAATTTCAATAAGAATGCAACATAATTATCCACACAAGCACACATTTTCGTTAAATATCATCATTTACACACAAGGCATTCTGCTTCATTCATTATTCAACACAAAATATCACAACATTTTCAACAAAAGACCAAAATTTTACACATTCTCAGATTCAAAAAAACACAATTTGTCATTCCATAAACACATACTTTCAGGTTTACACACCTGAATTCACATCACTAGGAAATGCACCACAAGACAACACGAAGGTCCATAATGCATCTGTGGTAGGAAGAATATCAGTGCATTGTGCACTACACTGAGGGTCCTATCCTTTCCACTAGTTTTTGCACCATTGGACTGACACCACCTAATGAGAAAACTTAGGTTACTCAACGAGGACAACAGAAGAGTAAAAACCTAAACTCAAGAGTCTAAATGCAAGGTTAACATAATGGGCTCATAGTGCACAGTGTATGAACCTATTCTCTGATACCATGATGTAATGCCAAGCCACGCAAACCCCAAAAGACAATAAAACATCAACATTTATGACACATTTAAAAAAAAAAAGTAAACTAACAAATGTACACTAACATATAACACTAGTATTAAACCATACATGCATATCACTTATCTAATCCTTTGGGGTAACATGATTGCATTACATTTTAATATCTCTATCATCGCACGATTCCCAAATGATGATTAATTAATTACGAGCAATTACACTTAACCATTATATAGAATTAATAATCAACGAACGAATTTCCATAACAATATATAAATGAAAACCATCCATCACATCTAAGAATTCAATATAAATATTTCCACAAATACAACACCATGAAGGATCGCATACTATGAAACAATAACCACATAATAACACAAGGATCAATGTACATTACATAAATGATAAGCATCCATCAACGATCATAAAATAATGTCAAAGATTACATTCATTACATCGTTCAAGGCTTACATCATTATAATAGTATTCCCAACATGAACAGGAATAGTACAATAACATGGAATGACACAACAAAAATGTATGAATACAAAGCATCAAGTCTGGATCCAACTTAGGCACATGTCTAGAGTCACTTCAACTGGTACAACTCTAAACAACTTGACCTTCAACTGGGGACCCAATGGGGTGCATAGCATGTTCTACCTGACCATGTGGACCCTAAGGCCCACCACCATGCTAGGAGATGACAAGAAAGACCCACAACCAAAACAGTCAAGTGAACAATGGCAAACAAGACTCCATGACAAGAGCAACAACAAACACAAGACAACATCCACTTCCAGAGGAACAAAAGCAACAAGAGGAAAATGACACACATACATGGCTGCTAAAGAGAGGAGTGTCATCGCATAGGTTTCTATGGGTTACCCAGGAATAACCTTCCTAGGCTACTGGACCCCCATCTTGGGTTACCCTGGCCACCTCTAACAGTCGTCAGACCCCCATACATGCTATGCGAGATCAACATACCTTCCAAGATTACTAGGAAGAGGGTAAGGTAGTTGATCTTGCCATTCTAGGCCTTCCCACTCATCCCAAGCCTGAACAAGCACTTGAGCCATGAGTGAAGCTACATTACCTGAATTAATGTGTGATACTACCCAAGCTCCCTAATTAATTTTAGATTATCACTTGATTAAACTCTCAATGATTTACCCTGGACCAGCCACTTTGGGCACCAGACCCTCATTGGGAGCCACTCCCCTTGCTAGCAACAAAATCCCATAATCACAAATAGGCAAGCCAACTTGCACAAACTATTGAGGTCAGAAAAATGTGCACATAACACAAAGAATGCAACACATCACACACAAGCTTCATAATCAAAACAACTTCTATGTGCAAGGCTAAACCCACAACATCAAATTGATCATACGAACAAAAGTTCACAAAGAACGAAAAATGAAAACCAATTATAAAGCAACATTTTTCTTTCCCCTCCTCTGGAAGCCCAAGAAGAATGACTACCCAAAGACCCACAAACAAGGGTGAATCGAAGCAACACAGTTCCAACACAAAAATTCAACATATAAAATCCCCTCAAAACAAAATCAACTCAAGAGGAAGTCACATTAAGATATAACCATCAAAATTATCCTTTAATCCAACACAAACAGGCAATCACAACAACCATGAAATTCACTTTTCCAAGCAACCTCACAATATCAAGTAAACATAAAGACATCCCTTCCACATGCTATACTACTAAGTCATCTACCAATAAAACAAGGTTATTTAAGTTAAACAACCTATCAATTTCTTTAACAACTTACTCAAGTTAAAAGATTATATATCACAAATAATGATATCTAAAAGTAAACCCTAACAACAATCCACTTTTACAAACACAAACAAAGTGATAACATTAAATTAACATAATTGACATGATTAATTTCAAAGAATATTTAACTCATCATTATATTTAATATTTTTGTGCATCAAGAAATCATTTAAACAATGAAGGAAAACATAGAAACATATTTTACCTAAAATCACATAACACCATAATTTCAAGAACTACCATAATGACATTTATACTAAAATAATTTGCATTCTATGATTTACAAAAGTAATCTTAATTCCTTAATCAATTTCATAACGAAACAAGAACACAATAACCTAAGCAATTATAAAATTAACATAAAATGGCATTCATCTGTTAAGTGACTTAAAGGAATTCAACATTAACGAAAGTTATCTAATTGTTTGAATGAGTCCCATAACTACCTAACACAATCGAATCAATCTCATAACCTGTTTTAAATTTTCAATCTACTTGTCCAAATCAAATAGTCCCAAAATATCAATTGCTCTTAGCTTTCACCTTAGCACCTAGACATATCTTATTATATTCATGATATATATATATAATGCAGATTTAAATACAATATTCCAAAATATAAATAGTAACATTATTTGAATAATCTTACATATATAGCCACATATATATAATTACTTACAAATCCGAATCACTAAACATTTAACAAGGCCACACGAATTGCATGCTATTAATTTCGATTTTCAAAATTTCATACTAGTAAACACGAATGCAATATATAAGACTATGGTCATGCCTTAGTGTTTCCAAGGATATTTGATATCATTCTAGTTTCCTTAGAATAAAAGAAACCCTATACTAAGTCTTAGGATGAAAACTAAACAATCTTAAATGTAATAACAAGATAAATAGGATTCATACGTGTATGGCATCGAATACTTAGTAAGCTAAATACACCGCTTTAAAAACTATTTCACTTACAAATTTCAATATGTCAAAATGTATTGCTCTATAGATATCAATTAAAATAGAATGAAAGTCATTTGAAAATAGATTAAAATCAATTGGAGAAGAGGAAATAAATGCAGGGTAATATCTGTACGTAAATACCTATATATACATATGCACATATTTATAACAAAGTATAATTTTGATATAATTTATCAAATATATACTAACATATATATACATACGTTCCTTTATGATTTCATATACAAAACACAATATATAATATAATTGCTCCAAATATACTAAAATATATGAATAATATAAAATACAAATAATTGGATAGAGATAGCCATGTTGATATCAAAGTACACAGTGGCTAGAAAGGAGAGACAAACGCAAGAGGGGAGGGGTGGAATCAAGGAAGGATGATAAGCAATTCTAAAAGAAACACAACCTTTCCTCCCCCAAGTTCACCATTTTCAAAAGTCAAGAACTCAATAAGATTTAAAGGAGTAACTTAAGGGATTTGAGTCCTACAGAAGCGAATAACAATCCCAAGCATGTTCATCGAGTATTTTCAACCATGCAGAATAATCAAGAACCTGGGCAAGATAAATACATCAATTAAAATCACAAAATGAAGATTCAATGTGCTTTGTGGAGGCAGATATGGCGCACAACAGAAAGCAATCAGCATGAAACAAAAGAGCCAAGCCAATATCAACCCCTATCGAAATTACTCAAAGCATTCAAGATCAAGGATTAGTCACATTAAACAAGATCAAGATTCCAACATAAATAGAACCAAAATACAACCAATATCCAGTGTAAGCCATCGAAGGGAGGAAACGTAAAGCCAACCATAAGATTGCATAAAATCAAATGTTAAATCTTATACTTGACACAAGATAAGACTTAAGAGTTAATCTATTTAAATCGAATACCAAACAATAAGGGTACATTATTTCTAATACATATGTATCGAAACTTGTAGCGCCGACCATCAGGGAAGAATGCCACAGACAAGAGGCAATCAATGCTAAAGGAAACATGAGGGGCGCACCAATGCATAACGGTGGGGGATATTGACAGATAATCTATTTACAAGTACGTTGGTCGGCATGCATGCAACAGAGGAAGCATAGACAAAGCATGCGCACTGCAAGACATGCACAAAATGGATTTGTAGAGATGGCTTAAAGATGTGTCTTCCATTACCCATGCATTCATCAAAATCCAAACACAACCTACTCAGTGAAGTTCAAGAAAATGCATTACCAAGTATAAAACATGAGTTATGAAGGATATCCATCGACATGAATTGCAGCATACAAGATCAAAGAGAATGACAAGGAAGGTTCAACTATCATATATATGCACAAAATGAATTTAGTTAAGAATGAACTTAAGAAACTCCAAACAAATGTTAATGGAAAATATAAACCATTGTAATGACAAACGAATATTACAGTAGCACCCATACCATACAAGTTTTTTTCCAGACTGCAAATACGTTGTTTCAATTTCTAAAAAAAAAAGCAACCAAGTATCGAATTTCACTAAACGGGTGTGGATTTGACACGAGGTCTGAATCTCCCAATTGTAGTTCTA
This sequence comes from Sequoia sempervirens, assembly GCA_007258455.2. Lineage (NCBI taxonomy): Eukaryota > Viridiplantae > Streptophyta > Pinopsida > Cupressales > Cupressaceae > Sequoia > Sequoia sempervirens. The sequence goes on from VDFB02358208.1 coordinate 61,937, forward strand.
ATCACCCCCGAGGAACCCCAACCCAGATTCTAAAAACCATCACTAAACGGGTGTGGATTTGACACGAGGTCTGAATCTCCCAATTGCAGTTCTAATCACCCCCGAGGAACCCCACCCAGATTCTAAAAACCATCAGGCAAGTGCAACCCTTCTCTGATAACTTCTTGCCGACCCAAAAGAATCACAAACATGTATTTTTATTTTATTTTCCTTTTTCATTTCTCTCCAACCCCCTAATCTAAAAATCCAAATACCAGTTAAGTTTTCAAACGCAAAAATCAATAAAGATAAAAAAGTTTCATATTCCATTTTTAGTTTGAAGCCTTGCATGGCTCATATCCGTATTTTCTATCTTTTTCTATCTTTTACTTGATTTTAACATCAGTTTGAAATCTTATCACCTTTATTTAATTAAAAATCACATTACTTTTCTATATTTAATTAATTATCCTCACACAATAATAAATTATTAATTATTATTAAATACCATTAAAACAATACTTCTTATAAAAAAAATTATTTATTTATTTAATAATAAACTATTTACTTAATATTTCACACACTAATTTATTTAATTATCATTTTAATTTCCAAATTTATTTAATCAATGTTAATTTAATTAATTGAGTAAACAAGGCCATCAAAACATTACGTTTACCGCATAATCCAATAACACACTAAACAACAAAATCACAAATAAACACTTACACAAATGTCCAAAATGACCAATACAGAGGGGCACTATAAGGGTGAGGTAGAAGATAGAATGGTTCACAATGCAAGAGGAAAACTAACCTCTATCATTGCTCCAATATATTTAACATGCACAAACTGAAAAATTCTATGGGTAACACTGTCCAAAAGTTGCAATGAAGTTCTTTCCTTATTTCAAATTCACAAATTTCAAAATTGCACAATTCAGAGCAATGACCATCCAACAACATACAGTTCTCTCTAACTTACAGGTTTACAAACATTTCAATTTACTTCCCCAAACATTACAATCCTTGTTTAGATCATGCTTACCATTTATAATTGATTTTATTCCCTCAATTTTATTTTCAAATCCCATCCTACATCTAATTTCTTTGAATGTCAAACACCATGCCAATTTACCTTTATTCTATTTACTCCTCTCAAGTTACTTGTCCAGTTATTCTTATATTCTTTTAGAGGTTTGAGTTTACTCAATGTACAATAATCTCAAATTGCTACCTACAATTTCAATATGAAAGTAAGTTATTTCCCTCTATTCATTTATTATATCTTTGTGATGAAGTTGAATTGCGTCACCCTCTAATCCAATTCTCATGTCACTCTTTTTGTCTTCACATAGCCATTACTTTGTGCAACAACCTGTTCAAAGTTTGTTTGTTTGCAAGTTCTCATCTACCTTCAATCAACATACATGCTCTTATTCCCTGAATAGCGCCTCCTACTCAGCTCTCTTCCACTCTATTGTGCAGTCCTCTCTACTTTCATTAGTGTGGATTGTTCAATGTTTTTTTTATCTCTTGCTCATGAGGTGCAACCTCACTTCTTCACCACACCTCCAATCCGTGCAACCCAAAAAATCTATTCATTCATATTTTAATGACCCTTATGCGCCATCTCATTTCTCCTCTTGTGGTGTGACTTCTTCCTTCTGCCAGACGCATTCCTTCCCCTTTCTACCTTCAACGCAACCCTCCTTACTACCCAAATTGGCCTTTTTACCCCATCCTTCTTATTGCAATTTTAATTTCTTTTGCTCATGAAATCATGCATTATTCAAAAATCTTCCAGGAATATATCTATGTATTATTTTGAGGTCGATGCTTCTATCAACATCAATCGACCAATTAAAAGAAACCTTTAAAATCTTTAATGTTCTTGAAACACTATATCTGGAGACTCTGAAGAAATATGATTGCATCTGTTGTGTTGTCAAAAATCACCTACTTTGCAATTTCCTGAAATTGTTTATGGTATTACATGTCACCATTTGACAAATTTCAAGATTACTATTAAGTTGTTATAATATCAACACTGTTGCTAAAACATAGTACAAACACAAAAAATAAAAACAAGGCTATTCTTACAGATTTAGGCAGGAACTTTGCTACTCTGCAGCTCTTGTTTTAATAGTGTGAATCCAAACATTTATTGATATTTGTGTAATTTTTTAATAATAAAAAAAACAATTATATACATTAAAAAAATCACATTAAAAATTTGTAAAAATAGTTCACCCTCTTTCCCTACAAATTTCATAGCCAATTATGTTTAAGAAAAATAATTTTTAACAACAACTAAAATTTGTTTTCTATAACTCAACAATTGTTTGGAGATGTGAGACTTGTTTCAAGCTCATATCTCACACTATATGTAGTCTATTGATTAATTATACTTTATTTTTTAATTTAAAAGCTATTTTTATTTGTAAAGACTTATTTTATTTTATTTACTTATTTGGGACTTATTTTGTAATTATTTAATTTACTTAAAATTTATTTTATAATTATTTAAAAATTATTTTTATAAATGTAGTAATTATTTTACATTTTTATTTACTTAAAAATGATTTAATTTTACTTTATTTTAATTTTTTAACTTTATTTTTATTTTGAAATGTGTAGTATTATTTTTTAAAATGTATGTTATTTGTGTTTTGATTTTTATGTACACAATAATGACATGAGACTTCTTACATTTGCTACATGGTAATGACAGAAGACTCATTAATGCTACATGGTAATGACATGAGAATCATTCATATCAAGACATAACACCTCTTAACATAATTATTTCCACCACCATAAAAAATGTTTATAAAAAGTATGAACCATAAAAACATATATTTAATATGCTATTAAGCAGTGTATCTTTATATAACGCTATGGTTATTTCAAAATAAGATAGTTTAATCTTATACGTTGATGTTTTTCAAACAAAGAAGACAAAGCAATCTTTTTGTAAACGAATATTTTTCAAGAATTATAAAAGTAGAGACAATGACACTCATATTTATAATGACAAAAACAAACAAACAATTTATAATGACAAAATGAATTCCCTGTTATCCCTTTGAAAAAGATGTTCAACCTTTAAATTTTTACATAACAAAATTAAATTATGTCTCTATTGACCTTTTTTAATTTTTATTTATATTTAACAATTTTTAATACAATACATATAAAATCAAACATTCTTTACTCATTATTTAATCACTTTCGTATCTCACTATGAATGTAAAACTATCACACCTAAAATTTAAAAATAATTTAACAAATCAGTCGTGTAGTGAGTATTAAAAGGTGCATTCTTACTACTAAAATCTTGATAAAAGAATTTTATTGCATACAAATAAAAATAATAATAAATTTCATCCCACAATGGTGGAGACTTGTGATCTAACCAATATCACTTATAAATCCACTCTTTGTTTCAACGTTAATTTTTCCTAGCAATGTATTAGTGGGGATCAATTATTAAGCACAAATAACTGATAACATATGTATGTTGCATTGTTACATGGGTTGCTTTGTCTTTCATTATTAGTTCCTACCGGAGGCAGGTATACTAATGCAATCACCAAGTTTTATTAGTTTGGCAAGAATCAACCAATTGGATCCAAGAATTAAATTATGTTGACTATATTTTCTAATGTTTATATTTGTTTCATATTTTTTTAATATTAAAAAATCATTTTGCTTCAATTCTATTGGGTAATAGTAGTGTACAGTAATATTTCAATGATGTAAGCATTTTGAATAATGTTTGATTTTTTTGTTCCAATCATATACAAACACTATTCCTCAAATAGTGTCTAACTATATTCCTTAATACTATACTAATTTTTCATTCACTGGGATGGTGTAGAGAGACCTTATGGCATTCAAAGAGACCAAAATAGTTTGAATCAATGTCCAATAATGGCATATTTTCTTTGTTGGCATCTTATCTGGGCTGATTTCTTTGAAAAACTCCACAACTGGAGCGAAAGGTCCTGCTTTCTTTTGATCCATATGATATGGCAAGGCTACGACGTGGATCCCTGCTTTCCTCCAATCCATACAACACTGGAGGCCATAATGTTAACAAAATAATTAAATTAATTGTGGATGTAAATGACGTTTGATTTACTTGTTTAATGGACTTAGTTTAATTCATGTACTTGACCATACCTCATGAATTACCTATCAATGAGGTCTCTTATGGTTCAATTTAATTCATTTCTCTAATCAATTCTCATGAATTCTATATAAAGCTTGGTTTCCAGTGAATTTTTCCTCATGGGTTTCATCTCACAAAGCAAGTTTCATTATTAGGTTTCATTACTCTGGCGTAAAGATGCTTGTGATTATTGGGGAATGTAGAAAAGTGTAGCCTCAACGTGGCTTACTTATCTATGCCATCTATGCTAGCCTTTATTTTTTAGCTTAAATCCCACCCGATAGATTGAGTTGGATATACCAAGTACTTATACTCTTCATTGAAGAAGTGTACTATCCAACATAATGATTACCAGAATATCTATTATGAGGCATCAATATTTTACATTTTTCTATAGTTCAAGTACTTTCAATTCCCAATTCATTATCTCCTCTTCCTGTGCATTCTCTATCCACAAACTCTCTTGTAGGAATCTATCACTTCAGAAGGAAATCAACCATGCAGAAATGAAATTATTATCCAAATTGATTGATATTCATTATAAAAGTTACATTTTCAAAGGCGTGAGCCATGACATTCAGGTTAGGTGTGCTCAAAATTCTCTAGGAGAGACTTAGGTATGCTTATTCCAGTCTTTAATGTCTCTTAATTGGATTCTTTTTTCAGGTCCAAACATTGTTGCTTAAATGAAAGAGTAAATAATATTTATTAAATAGTGTAAGAAAAATACAAATCTAAAATTCATTTCTTGAGAACACCATAACAAACTAGGATAAATAATTTTCAGGTGTTTTATTATTCAATGAAACATATCAAACCACACAAACGTAGAGCTTTGTGAAATAGAGTTCCACATTTTTTATCCCTTCACACCATCTCCACAACATATGAGTGTGCCCTCAATTGATTTGTTCCTCTTGTTTGATTGTTGCTTATATATTTTAAAGAAAACGCACAAACATGTCCCTAATAGGTTTGTGAGTATTAGATATCGATTAACATGAATTAGCCATGTTTTTATGTTAAATTTGGTATTATGACTTAGTAAAGTACATTGGCCTACTGTGGTCCACCATTTTTTATTAGTTGTGGTAGGTATTTTGTAAGTGCTTGTGGTCAATACATGTGAATGTTAGAAGAATGTTTAAACCAACATGCACACTAGTTAATAACCATTTTAAGGTTGAACGTTGTACGCGACGGCTCTGGGCAGGAGAGGCGAGAGTTGCAGTTTTTTGAACTCTGAGGTGTTCTCGGTTGAGGGCGACGAGGAGACTGATGATGGAAAAGATCTAAATGGATTGTTGGGTCCTCTTGAGCTCTACTTTGTAGACCTCTCTTTTTGTTCGATGGTTGGTGTTGGTATGGCGAGCGTTCAGTAGGAGGTGTTTCTTACCTTTCTAATTGGCTCATGTTTTTCTTTGGCGAGGGTGGAGCATGGCTTCCTGTGCGGCTTCCCTTGTGCTTATGGTCTTATATTTCCTCATCCTTTGTGTGTGGTTGGTGCTAAGCACGGGTCATTGTTCTTTAGTTGGTCGTCTCCTCCTCTGTTTTGGGGCTCTTGCTTCTTTGGAGGCATGCGGGTTGGAGCTTTTGTTGCTTCTTGTTGTGGTTCCCCGGTTGGCTCTAGCAGCAATTTAGCTACGGTGTTCCTGTGGAGGGTTTATGGCCTGTGTTTGTTGGGTATGTCTGGCTTTTGCTGCTCCTTATGCAACCTTCAGTTCTCAGTGGGGATGGTTCTCTTTGTTTGTTTCCTATGCATCCCCCCTGGCTGGGTGTTCAGGGGTTTGTTTGGCCTTAAGAGGGTGGTACTTAAATCTTTTCTTTCTATGGAGGCTAGTATGGAGGAGTTGTGTGCCCTCCATGTTGTTGCTTTGGGTGTGAGACTGGTTAGTGTGGAGAGCTCATTCCCCTTCTGGTACATGATGTTTCCTCTATTGAAGGAGTTTTTGCTTATTCTGAAGAAAATGTGTTTTCATCTTTGGATTGGGGTGTACCCAGTTTAGGTTGTGGTATGTGTTTATCCCTTCTAGTGGTTTCCTTGGTTGGATGCTTGCTCATTGTTGGCTCTTTTTGAAGTTGTGGTTATTTTTCCTCTTGTTGTTACTCTGGACTCTATTTTTGGGCCTCTATACTGTTGTTGGAGGAGGATAGTTATCTGGTTTCCTTGGTGGGGTTCTCTAAGGGAGTGTTTACTACCCTTCTCTTTGTTTGGGTGTGGCTAATGGGGTGTTTCTTAAGGTTGTCTTTGAAAATCCAAATGTTTGTGCTTCATATTGGAGCTATTTTTCTATTTGCTGAGATGTTACAGAGGTTTACTTTGAAGGCTCATAAGTGGTTGTGCTTTTGGATTTTAGTTGGGTTACTTTTCAAGATTTCTTTGGAAACCCAGATGAGTTCTAATTTAAAAGATGTTAAGATAGACCTATGGCTTTTATTTGAGACTCTTTTCTTAGCCCATAGTTTTTTTCTGGTGCAGAGTTTACCGAAGGATGCTATGGTCATTTGCTTGGCTACTATGCTAGCTTTCCCCTCAGGTCCTATGGAGGTGGACCTCCCTCAGTTGTTGTTCTTATTAAGGTGGGCAGTTCTCCGATGGAGGTGGAGGTTGAGGGTTTTGGTGATTTCTGGTTGCAGTGGTTTTGTTGATCGTATCATCCTCTCCAATAGAGGGGAGATCATTCCTTTAGAGGTGGAGTTGGAGTTGGTTTCCTATTACCAGGTGAGATTGAGCTATAGGGAAGCTGATTACTTGTAGTTTTTTGTTGTGGATCCCAATGCTCCTATTGAGGTGGGGTGTTTGGACTTATTGGTTTTTCTTGGTAATAGGATGTTGTTGGAGGTTTATACCATTGTTTTCCCTTTTTTTTGGGCTCAAATTTGAATGATTTGAGAGGTTGGTTTGCTAATGCTTGGCTGATTCAGGCAATGTTCAAGTTTGTCTAAGGGTTTTTGGTCCCTGAAAAAACCTGTTTGTAATTGGGTTTTAGGCCCGTTCTTTTCCTATTTAGTGTAACTTGTTTAGTTTGGTCTCTTTATGGTTGATGTTGTTTAGGTTGTTGTTGGTCTGTGTCTTTTTCTTTATGTAGCTCTCTCTTTGGTCAGGTTTTAGGTCCCTATAAAACCTATGTGTACTGGGTTTTGGGGCCCCATCAAAACCTGTTTTACTACTAATCAAAAATATGCATGTTGGTTGACTAAATATTTTGGTGTATATAGTATTCTTCCTGGTTGTATAGTTTGTCTATCTCTAAAGAATTCTCTTAATACTCTCTTTTAAATGAATAAATTGTAGGCTCTTATTATGTTTGGTAGTTGTCTTATTGTTGATTATTATGAATACTTTTTGGTTCGTTCAGTGTATAGTTTGGTTTGATTTTATTCTATATATAACATTGTTGAGTATTGTGCTTCAACGACATGTACATGGATGAGATTTTAGTCAGTCATTTTCAACTACCTTTGAAGGCCTATTTTACAAATAAATTGTATGTGCTTAATGTTTTTTTGAGTTCTATGTATGACCCTGCTTTAGTCGATGTGCTTGTGAGTAGGTCTAAAAGATAATAATAACAATAATATGTGTTTAGGACTTTCCTCTTTAATTGTGGTTAGGTTATACCAAGAATCAGATACAACAATGTTCTTTTTATTCATGATCAAAAAGTGACAAAAAATGAACACACGATATAGGAAGCTTTTGAAAAACCTAAAATAATCACACAACATAGCACCTCTACTATCTCCTATACATCTGAATAGGATTATTTTGTAGATCACTTTGTTACACCAAAACTCTCCCCCAAAACCAAACTACAAATACAAAAAGAAAAGTCCAAGAAAAATACCAATACAACTACCACTAACAGCTGTTACAACCAAGAAAAATAGCTTAGTGGAAGGAAATGGATGGGTAGTGGGGGACCTATAATAAATGGGAAGTTACATTGTCCTTCCCATCTTTTAAAAATTCTTAAACTCTTGGTTCAAAAGAACTTGATCAATTTGGTAAACTTCATCTTGAATTTTGTCACTACCAAGACAAGGTGCAAAGCTTCAAGCAATCTTGTCTTCAAAGTATTCTCTTGGGATTCCTTGGTGTAATCTAAGCCAACACTAAAACTTCCAGCCCATACTCTTCCATGTTCAGGAGTCTAGTGTCGATTCCACCATCTGGCTAGCCAAACAAAGCCAGATGAAGCCTCTAATGCAGAGCTGACCAAAAAATTGTTGCTACTACCACCCAGGGACCTTAAAGTTCTTCTCTTGTCCTAATCATTCTTTGTATCACTACTCACAGACTGAGTTAAGCTGTTACTTTTGGGCAAACTACTGATAACATTCTTGGAGTATTTTCTATAGCTTTCTCATGCTCCAATAATTAACTATCCCTCTCCATCCAATGAGAACTAGTAGTAGGATCTTCCAGTGTTTCCTTCAAATGAAGATCACAACCAACTGAAACTTTATCACCTATCTCTCGAGGTGCACTTTTAACCTTGCCAGTTGATTCTCATTTCAGCTTCACTTCATTTTCATCATTCTCTACTATATTGCTCAAATTTAACTAAAGATGATCGATGATTTCAATTTGTGACAACAAAGGCTTTGGAAGCTTGGGTCCCAGTAGTTATTTCTATGAAGATGAAAATGGAATTTAGTTTTCATCAAGTCAAAGAACCAAGGTGTTTGTTAGATGTACTTACTGAAGGTACACAAGAGAGATGACCATCCAAATTATATAATTCCTAGTGATTAAACTTTTTTAGCTAAAGTAAATGCAATCAATAGTTTATGATAACAAATTCCCAAATAGTTTAATTTTCAGTCACTTGTTTTTGTATAGAATATTGAAAAAGAATTTTATCTTACTCATGTCAAAGGAGGTAAGGTTGTATGTGGGTTGTTGAGATAAGCAGCCCTAGAACACAGATCTAAGATCTAAGAAGAAAACTGGAAGCTATAGAAGACAAAAATAATGAAGCACTGCAATAAGAAATTAAGAGATTGGTATAAAACAAGCACATGAGAGACATATGGATATAATATTCTTGATTTATTTTAACACATGCAATAAGAGAAGATCAATACTTAAAGCATAATGGATACAAATGATGTCCAAGTTACTCATATATAAAATCCTTTACTAGAGGAAGGACTACCCTTGACCAATGTAATCAAGCCAACTTAACATGACTCTTAACATATCTCAAGGAATTGGAAGAAGCTATGTTTGACCACAAGTTAGTGCTTCATCACCAAAGCTCTGTATTACTTAGGCCAACATGCTTGAACAACAGGTCTCTCTATTGGGCTAAGAATACAGGGGCATAATCATAATAATTGGGTCAGGAAACTTGAGGTTTAGTTGTGTATACATGGTTTGAATGAGGATTGAATTATCTTATTTGTTGGCTACAATATATCTAGCCATGCGTTGATTGAAGGGACAAGTTAATGTTGAGAAAATTAAGGGTTGGCTGAAACAACTTGACGTATACTTTGGTAAACATGAAATGAGTGAGGAGAAATGGATCCCATTCACCCACTTGAAGATCTCTAGCCATGCTTCGACATTAGGGACAAGTTAATGCAAACAAGCTTAACAATTGGCCCAAGCATCTTGATGTTTTTTTGTATGCTTGAACTAAGTGAGGAGAAATGTATCTCATTCCCCCACTTGAAGATGACTAGTCATCCTTTGATATGGTGGTAGAGCTGCTATTGTTAAAATGTGAGATCTTTGAAGTGGTGATCAAAGCACAATTCTAACCTGCATGGAATGAGGAGCAATAGTTGGAAAAGTGACAACACTTGTGGAAACAAACATGGTCATATTTTGTAAGAGTATGCCATAGAGTTTTAGAGGAAACCTATTTGATTGGAGATTTCCTTAAAAAGGACTTAGGGTAATTAGTGATGTATCTATTGTCTCCATAGAAAAATATGCATGGCAATACTTCTCTCCAAAATGACAAGTTTAGATGAAGCATGTCCACAATCTCTCCAACAACAAGAAAAGTAAACAAGTGTGCTCTTTCAATTAATATCAACAAGAAAATTCTAAGAAGAAAGAAAAATACAAGTGAAAAGGTAAAGGCAAAAGGAATGCCATCTCCATCCACAAATACAAATATCCAAAAAATCATTGTGACCATTGCAATATAGATAGACATACCAAAGAAAAGTGTTAAGGGTTACATCTAGAGCTTTGTCCAAAGAATCACAAGAGGGAGAAAGCCAAAAGGATATGGCAGCCAAGTTTGAGGAGCAAGAAAATGAATGTGATTCTGTTGCAAATAAAAAGTTGGTATGCATCACCATTTTGAGAGTCAACGAGAAATGGAAGAAGGAATCCAAAATGTATAAAGAACATATGAATCTATTGTAAATTAAAATCAAGTCGATAATATGAAGGTTGATGTGCCCTTTGATTTTAGTTCACAAACAAATTTGAGTCTCAAGTGCAGGTGTAAAATCATAAGTTGAAACCAAACAAACATCCTTATCCCTAACTATTGAGATGGATTCATAATTATTTTAATCACAACTTTTATCTTAATAATAGATTGGTTGCATGCAAAGCAAACTTATTACCAAATTTAATCCATTCATACTAAATCTGAACTTGGACAATCTAATGACATTTAGCAACCTAACAATAGACCTTCTAGAAGGCCATCTAAAAATAGTCTTCTTAGAATGTGTTCATTTTTTACAATCAACAACAAATTGAGAATTGGAAAATGAACAACTACAAATAATTAGCGAGACACATTTACTATTAATCACATTTACCATTATCTATGAACACTTGCAATGTATAGACCAAAGTGGTCTATAAATAGACATTTTCTATATTACTTAAAATTGTATGCATTTATACACATATCTAATCATTATTACATGCAAAGATGACTACTACTTTAAACCAACATGTTACAAATTTTACCAGTAGGATCGGATGCAATGCGTCTCTTGTTTTAAAAGGAATGTTAACAGATTAATTGTTTTGAACAAAGGGAAGGTGCTTTAATAGTTTACAATAATCTCATGGGATGGGTACAATAATTTAAAAGAATTTAATGAATTATTAAAAATAAATAACTTCCAATGTATCATAATTTAATCGATATGAGTAATTATTAGTCCATATGGAAGTTAGAATTATTAATGAATCCATTGCATTAAATTTGTTTTATTAGTTTATTCAGTTAGCATATAGAATTAAAAAAATTAAGCAACAATATTATAGTTTATAATTAATTTTCTTATTGGATAATTTTGAAAAATATCATTTATCTTTATTTCTATTTGTTCGTGTTGGGTGATGAGTCATAATAATGTCCTATTTCCTTGCTAAAGTTACATACTTTTATCTTATTTTCTCCTAAACTCTGAAAGACATTACCAGACCTTTTATATACTTTAAGCAGTTTAAAGCATTTGAAGATGATATATGTTATATTAATAAGTGTATGTATGAGTTATGAATGTTTGTGAGTTTAGTAGGATTTCATGTTTAATTATAGTTGTTAGCAATGAAAATGCCTTAAAGAATAAGGAATAACCCTTGTAGCAAGAAAATTTTCAACCTGCAACAATAGGCTTTTCAAGTCGTAGCATAAGGATGACAATTCGATGCAAAGGAGTTAATTTTCTACCTCGCAATTACTTTCAGAAGAAGATGGGGGTGGTCATTTAAGGATCAAATCATGGATGACCAAGTGTCACTCTTATCTTTTAATAAGTCATGAAGGAGAAGAATTTTGTTCCCAATAGGAGTAAGAATTATAACAAAAGTTGCTCATTTTGGGCATGTTTTTAGTTATAGCGGTTAATCTTGGTTGAGTATAAAGGCCTTGTTCGACTTCTATATTCTTGTTTTGATAGTTATTGTTTTCTATTTTAGAAAAATTAATCCCCTTCCTATTCCTATGGGAGAGTTGACATTTTCCTTTAAGTTTGTTTTTAGTTCAAAAATAAATAGACTCTCGCGGACCATATATAGTGGGGGTACCCTATCTAGGAGGACATCTAGATTTTGCATGTATTAGATTGAATAATATTTCTTGTTATATTCAACAAGTTTTGTACGATTGGAATGCAATAAAGGGAAGATATTTTGGTAACATGTTTTCCTAAGCGAGTAATTGAAGAAGATTTGGTGGGTGTAGAAACTCAAGCAAAGACCACATGAGGAGGTGTACTAAAAAACCACCTTAGTTTAGATTGATAGATTAGATTGCACATTACAAGTTTAATTGGTAGTTTTTAGTTTATGCAATTATGAATGATGTATTGTAAATTTTGAATTAGAAATATTTAGTTGATACTTTGTTTAGTACTTTGGAGGTTAAATTGAATTAGGACATACTATAGTATAATATTTATTTGGTTACAATCATAAGCATTAAGTACCTGCAACAATTAGGTAGTTGTTTGTATCCATTTACTTTTTTATGGGAAATAAAATTTAATTTCGGTTAAAAGAATTTAATGCATTTATCTGTGTTTAATTTACCTATACTCAGTTGATGTAGGACATTTAGAATTCATGAATGCATATATGTTGCTAGCATCATCTAAATTCTATGACTCCCTAGTTGATAATTCAATGAAGCCCTCTCTTGGACAATAAACTACTTAGTCTAGGGATCTTCAAGTCCATTAAGTTATGTGCATGATCATTTGCACCGGCTAATTAGGCATTAGAGAGAGCCCCACATTGGGAATAGTCAATGATGTTGGGTGAATATTTTGTAATCAACTAACTGATTACAAAATGGTGATATCAGTCACAATTATAATAAGACTAAATCTCTCCTCTCATAATGGGGAGGATCCCTTCTTATTGCTCACTAAAAACAACTAGAAATTAACTAAGATTATATACGCTACAATTATCCATGGGTGTTTTCATTTATCCTTTTCTCTTGTTTCAAAAAATATGATGTCCTCTTACAAAAACTGTAATTATATTTTGTGACAATTACAACATGTAATCAACCAAAAAGTCCTAGTTTGAGCAATAATAACCAATATTTAGTTTGATTAAATAAAAAAATAATCAAAGTGATACCAATGAATGTCAGTAGTTAGAAAGCCCACAAAAGTACAAAGTCTTTTGTTGCCTTCTATGATGATTTGAAAAGATAAAGAATGGTATACATTATAGCCCAAAGTTTCCAATACATGCCACTAAAAGATGAATTGAACACAAATAATGACTCCCAACCAAAATTCTCTGAGTTATCACCAAAGTACACACATAAACATAGTCTTCAAAGGTAATAATGCAATCGAAAGTCTACAATATCATATTTGAATCCCCTTCTATAACGTATAATCCCACACCACTATTCAATAATGCAAGAGATAATACAATGAGAAAGACATAAGAACAATCTCAATACATAAAAATTTTAATCCAAGGCAAAGATTGGATGTGAATATGCTTCTTTTATTGATTGAAATCTTATTTAGACATGAAAAACAAAGTTTCAAAATGCTCTTCAATTGGGCAGATCTTCACTTCATAAGCTAAAAGGTCTACATTTACAAAAGAGATCCCTCATATAAATAGAGGAGATCCAAGAGCTAAAAAAGGAAAATTACAACTAACTTGACTTATTCAACAATAGTGTCTGATTTGATTTAGGACTTCAATATCTTTACATGTAATTTCATATTCACAAAAGAAATGTAATAGGTCATCTACAAAATACATATTGCATCAAGGGAAAAATCTTGAAATAAACTAACTAGAATAGGCACGTTCATTCATTCTTCATCATTTTTCTCCATCAAGTCTTCACATTTCTTCAATGTTGCTTGGACTTCTGAATCATCTAGTCCCATTGTATGGTTGGAGACAACGAGTACTTGTATGATAGAGTCCTTAATATTGATGCATGCTTTCTTGTGCCTCTCTAATATTATTTTCAAGTTATCCAAGGTCACTTGAAGATCCACCAACTTGTCAATAGAAGCTAATGAAAAAGCTTTTTCTTTAATATTTTCTTGAATTAGTGATGTGAACTCTTGAAT